>JABFQD010004463.1:0-11764 GCA_022817045.1 Psix sp. ZL-2020
GAGGTCCCAACACGCGGGAAAGGAACTTCTGATGACTGAACTGGCAATTAGTAGTGAGGCTGCATTGAACTTGCAGTACAAATGTCGACAGGTAATCAATATTTTTTTTATTGAATGTCAAACTAATTCAATGTAGCATATTTTAAAATATTCATACATTCATATAGGTCTGTATAGCGTGGGTCGATAAAGTGTCGGAGCCCATCGGTGGGCCCGATAAAACTGTCGAAATCGACGAATCAATGTTCGGTCACCGAAAGTATCACCGTGGTCGCTTGATCAAGGGTTAATGGTTATTTGGAGAATATGAACGCAGGTCCAAAAAATTGTTTCTTGTCGCTATAGAAAACTGAACCGAAAAAACATTGATGAGTGTCATGCAACAGTGGATTCTTCCGGGCTCTACGATAGTGTCCGATTGTTGGGGGTCTTATGACTCCTTGGACAAGAAAGGGTTCCAACATTTCAAGGTGAACCACAAATATAATTTTGTGGACCCAGAAAGTGATTAGTAGCAGTATGATCTAATATATCCAATGCGTATTAACACATAGTGTCAATATTTAATATTCATCTTGTAGGAGCACACACTCAAAACATTGAGAGGACATGGCGAGATGTCCTCTCAATGAGTAATTTCGAATAATTACCGAAAATAAATTTCAAATATTATCTTATTCGTTGACTGGAATTGTTCGATAACATGCTGTGAAATTATGAAATATGATTGTTGCGGATTTGAGGTTATGTATCCTCAACAGCTATTTGTTGGTGAGCGTTTCCCGCACTGATTAAGGAGATTTTATAACCGCGCGTTGGACAAGAGAAAATAGCCGCTTGGCGCCTCCTACCAAGTAACTAAGACGCTGATGCTTTAGCCCTCTGCCTGGTTGTAAGCCAAGCAAGGATGGAGTTGCTCTCTTGACAAGGGGCTTTCAGAGACAGTTTGAGAGGTTGGGAACAATATCGGTAGAGTTTCTAGGAAGGAGGAAGTCCCTGCCTTGCCGACAGTAGCTCACCTAGGTGCAGGGAGTCTGAACTAGCGGAGAGAGTGACGGCCCGCACCTGGAGTGTGGCAGTGTATGAGATACTTGGTCTCCGAGTTCTTGAAGAGGGTCAATCGATCGCCGATTGGCGTGAGGAACCAAGCACAGAAAGTGCACGGTGCGCATCTCGGTCATCGAGAGCACGCCAAAAAGGGGCGAGAAGCGTCCCCTTGGGAAGCCAACCGGTCACCGGAAGGCTGATAACGACGTCGTTCCGTTCTCTGGGTGACACTGCTGAAGGTGGCAAAAGAAAGGATCTGCACTAGTTCGGATAGAGCGTCAGGAGGGCCTCTTCCGCAGGGTAATGGCGCCCGACAAAAATGGCTTGAAGCAAAGCAACACGGTCACCGTATAGCTGTTCTCGCCTTCAAGTCGCTGGACAAATGAATAGCCAGCGGACAGGCAGCCGCTTATATACTCTACATTCGTCAGCCAAGCTACGGGAAAGTTGTACTAAGGAGGGATGCGCGCCGCCTAGCGAGCGATGGGAGTACCACTCCTTCATACACCATGTTCGTCACCTAGCCGCGATCCAAAGTTAGAATTATAGGGTTGATATGGGCGTTCTGCCATATCGACAGTGTATAAATTCCCAACAATAATAAAAAATAATATTCATGTTTTCTTATTATAAATAATTGTAACACTGTTGAATAAATTATAAAGATAAGAAATAATTTTTATGCGTTTTCCATAAGTTATTAAATTATGTTTAAAATTGAAATACGGTTTATTTCCATCTTTTAGAAACACTCTGCAAGAAGAACAATTGTTAGCATTCGATATTCCAGCATCAATCTTTTTTTGGCTGTTTCCGAGCTTAAAATAGACTAAGAGAAAGTTTTATGGTTTTATTATTGAATGATAGAAATACTAGTTTTCTCTTTTCAATTAAAGTGCTAGCGGAGAGTATCTTGATTCGTATAGTAGTGCCATCTCGCACCTATTTTTTCTCGCCGAACAGTTCCCGTATAGAAACGAGCTTCTATACATATCTGTCTTCTTTGCCGGTAACAGTATGAATAATATGTTAAAACGAAACTATAAATGATCTACGAATGAATTTCTCGCAGATTGTGTCGAAATACCAGATGACGATCTGGAAATTATTTTCGAAACGATTGTCAACCCCGATGACGATAATTTGGAATACGTTGAAGCACCGGTCGTGACTTAGGAAACGAAATCAGAAAGTCAGGAACGTCAGGAAGTAAATAGAGGTATTATTACCGGATATTATTTACTTGTGTCGTATCAATTTTTCTAACTATTATTATAATTTTCACGGTACACATCAAAAAAATTATCACCATAATCATGCCAGTGACGAAATTGAAGTTTTTTTACCGCAACCCCGACCGTCGGGTAGTATTTTTTCAAATCTACTCATGGAGACCGACACCGAAGAGGAAGAAGAAAAAGCTGAAGTAGAATCCAGTTCAAGTTTGGCTAGCGAAGCAGGTAATGATGACGACGGTGACAGTGATGAAAACTTCACGTTTTCAGACAGCAGTCGCATCGTGATATATGCAAGCAGGATGCGAACAAGTGCAAGTTTCGAAAACAGCAATGCCACCTTTTTACAGACTAACACGGTAAGCCAGGACGCCATAAACTATATGGCTGCAATTGATAGATCCCTGTGCTATACTGGAAAGTAATTTTCCGCATTTTAAGTTTTAGCACATATGCATGAATGAACGTGTATACATATATAAACATTAATATTTCTAAATTTTTTTTAGAATTTTATAATTATTTGAACAATGTCATACCGTATTCGTACATTGAAATGTATATAAAACTCGAACCATAAAATTATTTATTTCTGCAGGAAATAAATAAATTCCGCTGCGTGGAACAAAATACGCGTCACACAGTGCTTTTTGCCTTTGCTTTTTACGAACTGGTTTGTCTGGCCGGTGCGAGCGGGTGTGGTCTGTCAGAAGTTGATAAATTTCAAAAATATTTAATGGACAATAATTTTGCTATTAACTTATAAGATATCAAAAAAATGAGAAAAAAACAACCTTTTATATAATGGTACCGCAGAGACCGTATCTAAAGCTGGTTCAGTCGCTCACTTTCTGCGAATTTTGTATGACGACAGTGCGAAACATTAAAAACCAATACTTTGTTTGTCCGGCGCCATATTCGCGCGAAATTATTACATGCATTGCAACAAGACCTACGTTCGAGAATCCTCACACAGATGTCCTAACGCGTGTTAGCGATGTCGTGGTAATCCACCAGTTGTATAAGAAGACATTAACGGTCTCATCAACGCCATCTTGGAAATTTACAGTGAGCAAGATAGACTCATCGAATACTCGACGAGGGAACGCTGGTCACGTACACTCATTTCCATTTTGGGGTTATTCGAACGAGGGTCCCGATGGTGGTAAATATAAGTGAATAGCTCCATCGAATAATGGCGTTACTGTTTTCCGACCCTTTCACATCCACGATTCGCGGGCTCACAGGGTGTGTTAAGACATTTTTTGTCAAATATTTGTTGGAGTACTTGCCGTACGTGTGTGACATAAGATTTGAGCGAGTTCTGTTTTATTATGCCGAGTGGCAGACAGTGTACACGAGCTTGGGAGAGCATATCGAATTTGAAGAAGACCTTCCTCAAATGAGCGACTATTTCACAGACAGAGATAAGCCAAAGCTCGTCATCATTAATGACCTAATGCGTGAATCGTCTAATAGTGTGATTTCGGATTTATTGACAAAAGGTAGTCATCATTGCAATGTCAGCGAACTTTATATCACGCAAAATTTATTCCACCAGGGCGGTGGTCAACGAGATATTTCCTTGAACAAAAATTAAATTGTACTTTTCAAAAACTCCCGCGATCGCGCGCAGATTCGATATTTTGCTTAACAAGGATGTCTGGAAAATCCGAAATTCTTACAAGAGTTTTATTTCGACGCAACGTTGAAGTCCCACGGGTATCTGTTACTAGATTTGACACAATCAATTCCGGAAAACATTTGATTTCGAATCTATATTTTTCTCTCGGATAAATATCACTATGTCTACCAAAAAAAGAGATAACGGTTAGTGATTATGCCGGATATGTCTTAGTCTTCAAGATATAATGAAGAAGCGAGCATCGCTCGGTTTGTGAAATGCCATCTTCTTGCGGGCGCTGTGTCACAAGAGTAAAAAGCGCTTTTCTGAAAAAGGCTGCTTCGGAGCTAGTCAGGGGTATTTATGAATGCGCTTTGAACGTGTTAAAGGGAAATGTGTCAAATACGTAAAATCAAAAATTCCACCTGCGAAAACACGTGAATCGTTTGAGAAAGCTGGTTAAGCCTGGAGGTACTTAGAAGGAGGGAAAAACAATTGGTCGTTTATGAAGGTATAGTGCTTTTCTCAGACCATCACTGTCTGCACTTGTGGGTGTTATCGCTAATGCCCCAACGAATCGGTGAAAATGGAACCCATACAAGAAAGCTTGTGCTTTTGCCGCAGGAGAGTGTTGATAAAATAGAAGATTTTCGGAGGAAAGAATCAGGCACCGTGCAACGAATCGAGGCGTCTTCATTCCGAGATGTGTATTTTTGGAAGACGGGGATGTGAACTTGAAAGACGGGGATGATTTCAAAAAGTGGACAAGATTCCAAAAGATATTGCAGAGATTCTTGTGTACAACCGAACAGGCTAGAGAAGAGGCCCGGAATAGTTATAAATCTAATCAACTTATTGATAATATGCAGAGGAGTCGCGAGAATGAGAAATCAGATACTTCCGTCGACGATGTTCTGATTATTGATAGCGTAAAGTATAAAACAAAGGCCAAACTCTTATTGCGCTCCCTGCACACGCTCCGCTGATGACATCATTCGCGCATTTAGAAGTATCCTAGAAAGAAGTGTCCCGCGATTTTCGGTGTGTTTACAATCAGATAAGGAAAGACGTTTGTGAACGCCTCTTTTGAAATATATCTAAGTAAAAAAACATAGTCTTTCGAACGGCGTGCAATCTTGAAATTAAAGCGGCTATAGTTAAGAAGTTCAACCACACTCTTAAGCAGCGAATGTGGCGCAATTTTACGCACGCCCGATCCAAAACATACATCTATGTTCTCCAAAGACTCGTTGAATCATATAATAACTCTTATCACACGACAATCAAAACAGTTCCGAGTACTGTTACTTTAGAAAATTCTGGTACGGTTCGGCGCGTCATTGCTGCACGATTGCAACCTGCGCCATCGAAAAAGGCTAAGTACTCTGTTGGTAGACTCGTGCGAATCAGTCGTAAAACGAACTTCTTTCGAAAAGGTTACGAGGCTAATTTCACGGACGAGGTGTCTGTCGTCACGAGAGTACCGAATCAACGCTTCCCGATTGTCATATCAGATTTCGGAGGTGAAGAAATCGATAGGATTCTTTCCAAAAGGGAATAGAGTAGCGTGAGTAGAAATATCGCAAAGAAGGCTCTGAAAAATATTCTACAAACCAGTGACTGTGGTCATAGAAAGCAAATTTTGGTAAATTGGGAGGGGCTACCGGATGATTACGTAAGTTGGATCTCCGATTTAAAATAAAATTTGACTTCTATATGACGCTGCTCAGCAACAGCAGTATGGATTATTATCCCAGCAATACGACAACAAGTTTTAAAACGCGTCTGCCTCAGCAATGGCGTTTCAGCGGGGAGTGTGTTGTTGGATTGAGCAAAATTCAATTTCCCCAAATATTTTTTCACATTTCTCCTAAGAGTGGAAAAAAATACTTTGGTATGTGGAATGTCAGCACTGACACTGCAGCCGGACAATCGCAGAAAATGAAGCGGGTTTCAATTAAGTCTGGCGTGTATAAAGACATCGCGACTCTTTTACATCAGGTTAATGACGCTTCAACTATAAGAGACCATTTCCGGTTCACTCAGGACGTCGGTACCCACGTTATGGTGTCGCGTGTATGTAAGTGTATGACCACGGAGCACTGTTTTTCTCTGTCACCGACTCTGCGTTCGACCCTTGGTTTCAAGGAACCTCGCGGTGATCAAGGTTTCATATTACTTGACGAATCGGGCCTCAAAATATCAGAGCACCCGGCATCTTCATCTAACGGTTTACTCAGTGTGTTGTTCTTATACACACACATATGCGAAACAAATGTTCGTAGAGATGTCCAGTGGCAGCTATAGCGCGTCGTACCCGCCGATACGGATGTACATCAATACGGTACAATGCGTTTCCGTACTCTTCCCACCGTTAAATACGTACCGCTCCTGAAATCAAATTTCGAGACGATCAAGATAAATGTAAGGGACGCGCAAAGAGAACCTATACCATTTGATCACGGGATGTTGACGGCGACGTTACATTTAAAAAGAATTGATTAAATTATGGTTCACAAGTATCAGAATTATTACATTACGCAGGTTGATGAAAGTGCGATTAAAGTTTTTGTCGCATCGTCGAGCTCGCGGGGGCATGATATTGATTGTTTTCTAGGCGGTTTATTTATACGAGCTTTACCCTTCTTCAGCGCTAGTACACGTGCGTAAATTGAAGTAAAGAAACTCCGCGCGCCGGGGCGCATATCACTGCCGATTACGTAGCTGGGAATATACCTATACGAGAGTCTGCGCGTACGCATTTTGATCAGTCGAAATTCAGTTTGAAACGTTGAGCGAAAAAGAAGCTTGATGAAATGATGTGCGGGTTTTCTATCCAAAACTCAAAAAAGTTTAACTTACTCCATTCGCGTTCCAAACGTCGAGAAGCGAGCAGTGGTGTTCATAGCAGAACAAAATGCTGTAGCGCAAAGAAGAAGAAGACTTCTGCTAAAAATTATGTATCTCAACTGAGAGTGAAAAAAGCGTCCTTGGAGAAGAAAAAGACGCGAGCCCCTCGGGACATCTTCACCGACTAAGATAGCGTTTCTACACACGCATTTTCATGAGAGTCTCAAATCGGAACTTGAGTTATTCGCGACACCTCCGACACAAACGACGATCGAACAGGGTGCATGGGTCTACAAAAAGTCAATTTTAACCTTGGACGATGATGGTCCTCTCGAGTTTGTAGTTCGCGAACACGGTGACAAATAACTCGATCTAGCCCACACGATGCTTAGCGTGAAGGTTAAAATGATTAAAAAGGAACCTAACGTTAACATCGACCCTGGCGCAGGTCCCGCATATAAACTGCTCCACTCTTTGTTTAGTCAGTAGATGTTTATTTGAAACAAAAACTAATATCCCTTCCCAAGAACGCTTATTCGTACCGTTGCTATATCGAGACTCTGCTGAATTATTCCTATTCGGCAAAAGCTCCCACCTTCAGAAGAACGCTGGATATGCTGGGCCATATTTACTAGAACATATTTAATCAGTCCAAACATTTTCTAAACAGTATTGAAATGCGATATTGAAAGACTTGCACGCTCGCGAGACTCCTTCTGCATGATCGATGCAGCAGATAGATTTGTAGACAAATAGGCCTTCAACGGGTCTATAAGCATGAAAGAAATTGTATCGGAAGAAAAGATTTCGCTGATGATTATGCTTTGTATGCTTTTGACCTCACGCCGGATCTTTCCGCCCATGACAATTCACATTGAAACCTAGTCCGACACGGGAGCATACGCGTAGAAGTGAGTTTTTCAACGGCGATGAATGAAACAGTCAACTGCATTTATGCCGAGCACAACATAAAGACAATAGATGCAAGTCGTCAAGTCATTATTCATTTTGGAGGCTAGATAAAGGGTCGATCGCTCCATCACTAACGATCACGTTTCTGGCGACCAACAATGAAGCTCTGAATATCAGACGCTTTGAAAGAACTATCATCGCTACAACGGGAGTATACGCAGCTGAACAGATCCCTCACAAGTGGAAAACACCGGCATGGCTTGTACTGCATACAAAACCAGGAAAACATTGGGTCGCTGACTTCGTCAACCGCTACAGACATGGATATTTTTTTGACAGTGACAGGTTCCCGCCTTCTGTCAAAATCCTCGTAGCCAGAATCCAAGGTAATTGTAGAATCATCGAGCTAAAAGATGGTCAGCTTCAGAATTAAACTCTGAAGTTGACGCTTGAAGTTTGCGGACATTACTGCGTTTTTTTCTACACATTATGTCTACTGGTCTTGGCGTCGATACATTCAATAAATCGAAGGACCAATAAATTATTTGATATTCAAAATTTAAGTAAAAATGAGTTAACAACAATTTTTACTTTTATTTAATAAATCAATGAATATAAGGTGCTGACTTCCGTTGGGTACCTTCTGTATTTAATATAACTGACAAAAATTTGCTACCAAAATTGACGGTCGACTATATGCGAAAATGCCACAATAAAATAATGAAAGGAAACCGCAAATAAGATCTTTCGATTCAAAAGACAAAGACGAAAACAAACGTCAGAAATAATCGGACTCTAAATTCCGAAATTTGAATCAGCTGACGCACTGATAATATTAATAAGAAAGTTTACATTAAAAAAAGATAAGATGCTCAAAATTTAAATATAATTTTGACTCAGCCTACGAGCTTGAGCGAAACGGACAAGCAAAAATTAAATTAAATTTCAAAGTTTGAATGTTTAACGGTTGTAGAAGGTCGTTTATCAACGACTCCTCGACCACATGTAAATTATACAAGCCAAACAGATGCTTCTTCGGCAAACAAAACATAAGAAAATGAATAAATAATTTGGTGAAAATAAAATTAATGAAATTAAAATTAAATTTAACCCTTCCCCGCTAAATTAAATGAAAGGAGCACCTGCCGGTATGAGACTCACGGTGGTGCGGATAAGGCGAGATTTCCGATCAGGCCCGACTATCTCAAGCCTCGAAAGGAAAATAGGAAAATGTTGCCACTAAATGTGGAGAATAGAGGTGGGTTGAAAAAAGGCCCTGACAGCAAGAAGTACACCTCCGGCAGTGCGAAGGCCCAAAACGGCACTGATTTTGATAGCTGCTACATGCAAGTATTCGAATTCAAGCAATGCTAGTGCGCCGCTTGCACGCGCAGCCTGTCATAGTGTTATGTGGGGACAGAATTAAGGAGCGGAAAGGCGGAGAAATAGATACCGGTAACCTTAATTTTCAATTGAATCAACATATATTAAGGAATACAAAATTAAAATATTAACAAAATTAAATATTATTTATTATTAGTAAATAACTGAAGATTTAAACATGAAACAAATAATAATTTCATTTCATTTTTATATTTTATTTATGTATGTATCGTATTTTTGAAGAGAATGACGCAATATTTTATTCAACAATGATTAATGAATCAGCTTTAAATTACATGACATTGAGTGAATAATATTTCAGATCTTATAAATTAAATACGTGTAAATATTAAAACAGACTAATATGTATAAAAATTGTTTTTTACATTTAATAACAGTATGTAATTATTTTAATATTTTTAGATGATATGCATGAAAACAATTACAAAAGTTAGCCTTGCTAATTGCTAACGTTCTTTGTTCCACCGATTTTGGAATCAAGAACTCGTGACAAAATATACAGTTCGAATCTTGACTTTGACACGGTCACCTCGTCACTCGTCTCGCGACTATTTTAACCTCGCTTTATATTTTACTTGAATAAATTCGTTTATTGCAAATCGTGGTGCGGTTTATTACCTTACCCCACAAAGATATAAATATAAAAACTAAAAAGAAATGTTTCACTGATAATGGGTATCTATATCTTCAGAAAGTCATACAAGCAAAACGAATAATGCTATTTTCTTGTGTCGTGATGAAAATATTAAGACGCTTAATAACATCACAAAGTAGCTTGTACTCTGATAAGTACATCCACTTCGAAAAGATTAGCTCTCTTCATCGCCAAAATCTACAACACTATCTAAGTTGCTCGGCCGAGTCATCCGAGTTAGGCTTAGCACTTGCGCGTTCTTTTAATCTATTCAATATCTATGCAAAATTTTATCTGCGCAAAGTCATTTATTTATCATTTGCATAAATTGTTTGCTGGATCATATTTGTTGCATTTGCAACATTTTTTATGTATCTCTTTTCAGGTACACTTATTTTTTCATCAGTTCTTTTGTCATATTTGGTGTTCCTAAGCAGAATTTATTCGTAATTTTTCTTCTTAATTTTATCCGATTTCATAACTTTATTCTGGCTTGATAATATGTTATTTTGATGCATTCAAAATATTGCTAATATAAATAATTTTAATTTTCAAACAATAGCCTTATATTTTATAGTTCAAACATCGCTTTGTTCGCTTAGGATATACAGTATTGGCGATAACAGATTTATACTAATGTTATTGAATTCAGGTTTTTCGTTATTAATCAATTCCTAATACCTTTGATTCAATTTCTCGCAAAGGGACTTTTTCTGTTATGAATTTAGGTTCATGTTTTCATTATTTCATATTTTTCCTGTAAAACTTATTATATATTCATTCTCGTCTTTTATAGTATCACCACATTTAATCGTCTTAAAACATTAAATACAAAACTTTATAGTGCTGTTCATCATCTTCTTGATAACAGCATAAATCTTGCTTAAGAGGATTGGGAATTACCAATTATTCACCCGTGGTAACAATTTTCATTATATGAATGTTGAACTAAACATTACCGTCATTTATTTATATGATGTATTATAACATCGATATTATATCACGTTCATTTTTATAAACAATTTTTTCATAGAATTAGAATCGAACCAATTTTGATGTTTATCATGTCAAGGAATCAATGATTCAATCATTGAGGCTAGAAATGACGGTAGAACAGTTTTTTTTGCTCTAGATCACCTTGTTTCAAAAGTTCGAATCGATTTAATTTTTTTCTCAATATTAGTTGTGTAATCACGGTAAAACAGTTTCAAAAAAATATTATCATTATTTATTTCTCTAATGATTATTCTTAAAGCACTCAAAATCACACCAATTTTCATGTTCATTACGTAAAAGTATTAACGATTTGTTCATCGACATAAAAAATGATGATACCTTACATCCATTTCTGTGATTATTATTTTTATCGCTATTAAAATCAAAATTGGAGATGAAGCTACTAAGCTCAGAAAAAGTGCAGAAACATCTCGAGTTTTCAAGTTTAGGTGCCCATGTTTTCATGGTTTGGATTCTTGTGTTTTTGCATTTTTGGTTTCGAGTTTTTTGGGGTGAATATACACTTCCATAAAATTTTCTTTCTGAAATTTGGACTTCGTATAAACTGAAATCGTCGTCATAAGAATACGTTTTTTAATGTTGCGTTAAGTATTTTTAAATTACCTCCGAGTATAGAGGATCCGGATGACTTAAATAAAAATATTTTTTTACTAAGTCGAATACTCTTTACTACTTTGATAGAAAATCTTTTCGTTCATGTATATTATGTTGTTTTAAATTGCAGAACACTATATGAAATACGTGTTGAAATTATTTAACAAAATTATGTGAATAAATTTTATACAACGATTTTCAACCATTCACAAATAACCTCATTTAGATTTAAAATACCGAAAAGTCCAAGTGAAATTATTCATTCATTTATTTCGGTAATCTGTGTGGATGTAGAATATTTATTTTGTCAGTGATTAATCAAAATACTTACACAATATCATAATCCAAAGGGACATAGATGAATCTGACGCCATCCTTAGACATGTATGTTGTTTGACTTTGGTAAAAAGGTTTTGAAATCGACATCTCTAATGCTAAAGTTTGTTT
>JABFQD010004464.1:0-11763 GCA_022817045.1 Psix sp. ZL-2020
TAACTACGATTTAAGCTCTACATAAAACTTTATCTTACTTTTAAAAATAAATAATAAAAAAATAAAGTTGAACATATTTTATGTTTTTCATTGTAAAAAAAATGTATAATTTAATTTTAATACTAATATAATCAATAAGTTTTAATAGTATTAACTATTTTTGTACTAACTTATACAATCATTATAAGGACTTAAAATAATTAAAATGACAAAAATTCCGAAATCTTATACTTCATGCAAAAAGAAAACTATTTATTACTACTAAGTGTTTAAACATAAAACTTTGGATAATTAAAAAAATTAGATGAATTGATATTATTTTTTTTAAATTTCTCAGAATTTAAAATGTAAAAAATGTATTATCATTTCACCCTTCAAAACTCAACATTTTTCCCATCATTGGCCTCAAATAATAGTCTAGATTAAAACTATGTAAAAAATCGCACACTATTTTATCTTTCAATCGTAAGACTGAACTGTAATTTCAAGATGTTATATTACGGTCTTATCTTCACATGCGAAGAGATGTTATACTATTTGCGTTGACTCATAGTTTTATTCGTAAAATTATCATCTATTGCTCTTTTTCCCTTTGATCAGTTCGCTTCGCTGATCTTAAGGGAGATTTGGCTGTTTATTTAGAAATTAAAATGTAATTTCACGTCTCAAAGATTCTACATAACACGTGTAAATCGCCTACTCGTCGACCGAAATACCTGAATATTCAAATCAACTATCGCTGAATTATCAATTTTGAATGTTGAAGCGCGTTGTCCCACGCTCCAGAATTTGACACTGGTCCGCAAACCAGGTATAATATGCAGATATAATCGACGAGATAGGTGTAAATGTGCGTGTTCCCGCGGACGCCGGCGTTTAATCAGAGTGACACGCTCGACAAAAAGAAGGAAAGTGTGTAAAAATAAAAAAAGTTGCCGCGTAAAAATTTTAACTTTACGACGAGAGATTAGAAGCCTAGTAGCTAGTAGAGCATTTTCGACATAAGAGGAAAAAGTAGACGAAATGTACATATATATGCGCAAATAACCCTCACGCGCAAAACTTTTCGTAATGTCAGCCGCATTTATTTTCTACGCGTCGTGAGAAATTGACGCGGTGTCAACGATCTCTCGCTTAAATCGGCCGAATTATTGAAATCACTTGCATTAACGAATTTGAGCCGACTCTTTACGATTATTGCTAATACATATTTGTGCAAAATTGTAGCAGTCTTACTATTACAAATTTATACATATATATATTCAAATACGTACAAAATATATAATTCAAACTTATCTACAATTTCAACGATGATATACCGAATTTATAAAATATATATTATTTTCATATACATAATTATAATCATAATTCATAATAAAAACTAACTAACTCAAGAATATGATTTTTGGTCAATAATTTAAACTACACCAAAATTATTTTTTGTGCTAAAATTATATAACCAACTGTAGTTAAATTATAAGATATATTTTATATAAAGTAAAATAATTTATTGAAATATATTCAACTAAGAAATTAATCCCTTAATTTAACATTTAAATCCAACAATGATAGACTGTGTAATGCATGAATGTTAGATACTGATTACCAAAGAAATCGAATAAACAACATAAAATATTTCACGTAACGCGATCTCGAGGTAATCGTATTACAAAATTCAAGTTGTATCTTCGGGTTAATGTCCATTGGCTAACAAACAACAAAGGCGTGCATCTTCAATTAAGCCAATATATATCGGCAACGATTGTGTGCGGTGTTACGCGAAATTGTGTTCGGTTTAGGCGAAAGCGCGATTCTGCGTGGAAAGGAAAAGAAAAACTGCGGAACGTATTTATATCTTTTCAACGAAATGGATTACCAATTGTCAGCAGTAATGAAATATTTGTTGAGCGTTCGCCATTTTTACCCGCGCGAGCGACATACTTGGGATGCACGCGTGTGAAATTACGATGCTCCGCTACACATTAATAAATGATCGTTGACATCTGTCTTTATACAGTGACGTTTTAATTACTCATTGTAACATAAAGACTCCACTTTTCTCCATAGAAACTATACAGTTTCGAGAATAGAATCTCTAATATTAGATCATTTTAAAGTAAAAAAGAAAACTCAAGTTATATAAAGATATTTTTCTCGAGATAATTAAATAATGAAGACAAATATTTAACGAAGCAGAAAATTCTATTGAAATACGAAAATAAAGAGTAAAAGTCAAACTGGTAATGGGCTACAAATGGAGGTGCAAGATCAAGTGTGGCACACGCAGAACGAAATGTAGGCGCCCTTTTAACTGGTACTATTGACCCTCGAGCTGGACGGTTACATTGTTCAGACGATTATTTGGGAATCTCTTGTCCGGTCAGTATGATCCTGTTGAGGTCGTGACCAGTAGCCAATGACCAGTGTACACTCAACACGTGTCGTTTAGCCACTTCACTTTGTACCTGCTTTGATCCCTATAGTTGTCCGAACAATATTTCACGCCATGAGACACACGATAAATTTGCTTTTGAACGCTGCAATTGTGAATGCATTCTTATTCTCAAGTCCATATATGACGACTCAATTATGCGTCACGCGTCACTAAAAATATTTTTGCTGATATATACATATATATGATATTTTCATCTTTATAAAATATTCATATTTTATACATGTGATCTTCGACTTATTCTTTCTCAAATTATACGTAAGAGTTCATCCATTTCCGGTTTCCGAGTAGAATAAAGTATATATTAGAAGTATATTCAATTTCAGTTCATTTCGTCGAGTTTCATATACGTAATGTATATATAATTGCGAATGTGGTAAAATGTCATATGTCTAATTCAAAAAAGCTGATGTTAAGATTACTGCTGAGCTAATTTTCTCTATGGATCGTCACTTTGCAAGTATCATTCAGTCGATTAGGTCGGATGACATTTAAAAAGACTTCTCCGGAAGTGGAACAAGGGTTATTTTCATTCTTATCTTGCAACTAAACACCTAAAATGACGAACGCTGCGATGATGTATCCTCGCGTCATCTCACGTTCCATTTCGTTCAGAACTTCCTACACGATTATTCTTGAAGACTAAATAAATGATCTCGAGATAGCCACGTCATTCATAATTACTTTTTCATTCAAGTATAAAAGTATAAATATAAGAATAATTATATTTCAAAACACATTAATGTTTATCAATTTAACAAGAGCAAATGATTATCAATATGTTGTGATTTTCATTTCACTGGTGACATATATTTAAGTGTTTTTACGAAGGCATTGCCATCGCAATTGTGAAAGAATACAAATTCCAACAACTTTAGCGTGATTTGAATTTTTCTTTCGCAAGCGACAATCGGAAGCGAAGAAAGTACTTGTTCCTGGTCGACGAACCTCGAACTTTGAAAAAAAGACTACGATTGCTTCCGAAAGTTTTTTAACTGGTCGACTGATTTATTGTATTTTAAATTTGTAAATGAAGTTGAAATTATATATATGAAATTCCGTTTTTTCTGCATGATCAGTATATGTATAGGAAAATGAATAAGAAGAAACAGAATGGTTAACGTTCCGTCTCCGGAATGCGTCTCGAATCCTTCAAATCGCATCGACAAATTTAAAAGACGGTGTCATTTATCCAACTGATAGTGTCTGAACAAGCGAAACGAGATAGGACGTTCAGGATCGCACGAGCTCTCTCGTTAAATTCAATAAATCAGCAAAATTTTTTATCAATCTTCAAAATGATTTCGTAGGCGTTTAATAACTGTAGAAATCGCAAATATCTCGCAATTGGTATAAGCTGAAAAATTCTGACTACTGTACTATTTTTATAATGATTTTAAAAAGTAAATTTTATGAAAGTAAATTGTTAGTTTTGATTAATTGATTAATAAGGTTTTTAAATAAGTATATCTTATTGATTTGTTTTATAAAAAAATGTTTAGCGTGGATTATTGATTTGGAAAAGTTGTGTTTTAAATTATAGTAAATAAATCAACAGATGAACTATTAGAAAAAGCATCATAATGACCTTATTATAGTTAAACAGATATAATTATAAATTTTTGTTGAAAAATAAATAGTTGTTTCTATTTTTTTAAAATTAAGTTAAACAAAAGCTTAATTTTTAATCAAAGTTATATATCTGTTCTTCCATTATTGCAATAATACGATGTGTATTAATTCTACGTAATGAAGCAAAAGCGATATACAAAAGTAACTTATGTTTCGCGCTAAAGAATTTGCCACAAAAATGCATCTTATTCAGTAAAAATTATGTATTCAAAAACATAGAAGGGCCAAACCTCATTTTAAAAGGAGCTATAATACCTTCATGTAAAACAAAGAAGATTTTCAGAGATAAAGATATTACAAATAATTGACGTACTGTTGACATTACTCAGATAATCTTTTTATCATTGTTAGATATATATCCTCTGTGAACATGATTCAAAGAGCTATTCCTTAAATGTAAATTTAGTAAAGATAGGATTAACTTATGTATTTTTTCAATTCAGGTAAAAGAGCCCCCTCAATTTTTAGGTCTATTCAGAATATGGCTTAGAAATTTTACTTTGTTATTTCATTATGTATTATTTACTGTTTTATTATGTTTAAATAATTAAATTACAACTATTGTTAATAACACAATAATTAAATTATAAATATTAAACGAGAACCGATTAATTCATATAATTTCATCACCTTTTTACGTTAAAATTTAACTTATTTTTATATTATCGTAATGTAAACAATTGCTAACATTTATTCAACACTCAATGTATCGAGTTCAACCTGAAAGCAACAACAATATAATGCTGTGGCCCATAACCAGCAAGAAATTCCGGTCCAAGCAGAAACTACAATTTAGTTTGAATTCGAGACATATTCTTTTTTTCAGATGTATCTCTGAACTAAACTCTTCAAACTATTTAAATTATTATATAACAGTTATTACATATACAGTTGTCTGATGCCGGCGTCCAACCAGAACAATCTTGGGTGTTTCACTTTTTATATATTTGTTCGCGTCTGAATTACACGCAAGATATAAATGAGATAAGACTCGTTTCAGAAAAGTGAATTTCCTCGACTATCGTTTGCTCGCAATAAGCCAGAAGTTAACGAACCGCGTAGGCTTAAGAAGGCGATGGACAAGAATCTCGCTCTCCGCGGGGGAACGGAAGTTACCTTTGGTGTGAACATCTTGGAAGAGCGGTTCGCTCTCGCGGGAAAAACCAACGTGCCGCCATCGTCTGTCCAGGAGCTGGCGGACTCAAATTATTAAATCTTCACGGTTTGATGACGAGTAGTCTAATGTTTCCGCTGCCGCTGAATAAACAATGAATTTCTCTAATGAAGATAACATTGCGAATTTCGCTTTTATTTGTTCTTGCGCATTCTTTTCTATTGGCGAACAAGTTAAAAAAATGTTATGTTTTGTATTCTACAACTTTTATTGCGCTTATTCAATTGGATGATCTGATTTATGTCTGATAAACCAAAGGCGATGGAAAATTTAATGTGAGACCATTTGGAAAACTTGATACCTAACTGTGTTCAATTTTCAAGAAGTAACTTCATTGATTACTACTTTAATTTAGATCATAATAGCATTCTAAAAATAGAGTTATTATAATTCTATAGTGTAATTGAAAATCTCTTAATTTCATCGGTTAAGAATTTTAAAATAAACCGTAATCACATTCGAATTAGAATATCAAATTTCATCAGATAAGAAGAGTGTGTCGATAAGCATCGCACCAGCGAAAAATTTGCAAATAAAAGAGTATAACGTGCAATGTAAACTTGGCTTATACATAATATACGTACAATATGCTGATATTAGATGCAGCATCTGTGCCGGTCTTTCGATTGCACCTGTGTACACGAACTACATTAACGAGTGGCAAAAAGAGGTCGCCTTTGTCGCTACTATATCTTCTTTAGATAGATATTTATTTATGAACATCGACAAGATCAGACTCTAATCTTCAGTTTGTCGAAGTATCACACTAAACTAGGGCGCTCATTACTTATCAAATCCTAATACGATCAGATATTTTACACGATCTGGCCCAAAGTCGTAGATAGCACTTCAAGGATAATTACGCAAATCTTATACATTTTACAGCCAAAAATGAAAGACAGTACAACTAAACAATGTGTTAGAATTATGAAACCGCGGTTTTCTCAGTTGAAGGATTTAATTAGAAGGTAAAAATCGCGCGTGGAATTGACGGAAAATGGAAAAGATCTCCTCGCTTAAGGAAAGATAATTGTTCGGTGAAAAATAGTTCTGCATTGTGTCGCCGAGTGAAGCAACAGCTTTGTGTATCACCTGCTTCTCTCGGCACGGTCTTTCTCCCGTCGAAACCTTTTATTACTTCCCGAGTTTGGTCGAGCTCGTCATCGCGCGTTCTCACTCGGTTTGTCTCGCTCCTTCTCCGTTGATGCTGTCTCACAGAACTGTCGGGGCAATGATATCCCGATATGAGAAGAGAAAAGATGGTCAAAATATTCCGAAAACCGGTTGGTCCGGAGAAAGATGAGGCTTTTTGAAATGAAGCATATTGTTAGTCTCAAGGGACCTTTCATCCGCCAAGAGAACGACGTGCAAAGACACATGTTAATTAGATCGCCTATTTCAACTGAACAGTTTCCTAGTCTAGGGACGTCAATGACCAATTAGAATGCGATGAAAACGCCTGATGTTCTTTGTCGGAGGAATTGCGTGCGGGAAAGTCGGAGCAAACTGCGTGAATTTCATATACTGAAAGATATGGATCATTGGATGAGGATACTGCAAAATTGTTTTAACAAAACTGTATACATCAGTTAAACTTTCGCATTGCAAATTATGATTAGAAATTAGCGATAGAAATAAATTTGAAAATCAATCCAATAGATACTAATTTAAAAAATCAACTATATTTCCAAATAAAAGCAATTAAGTAACTATCACTTAGCGAAACAAATTAGACAGAATAATGCAGAGGCAGGACAATAGAAAAAAAATTGTAGCATTTATGAAGTATACCGTCATTAATCATTTTTATGTAAGAAAAAGTGACATTAAAGTCAACAAAAGCGAGCAAGCGAGATAGCGGGCAACTCGTTAAAAGAGAGGCAATTACGAAGAATTCAAATTCGGAACGACGCTGAAAGTAAAATTCACCTTGAAGCGAATAATAACGGCAAGGCTGAGAGGATGGCACGATAATAGAGCGCGCGACAAATTACAAAAGCGAAGCCAGACTGATTTGTAAGACATTGAAGGAATAAGGCACGAGGTGGCTAGAGGCCGGTTTATATGTACGTAACAATATGACATAGCATCTCATGGTAGGCCATATCATCCCATCCATAACAGCGGCTTTACACCGGTATCCCACACAATGGCTCGCGCCGACCGGAAGCGAACTACCTGTCTCCCACGACTGATGCAGCCTCCCAACGTAACGAATACACGCACAGGCACGCACATCCGCGAGCCACACACGTACTCCGGGTAAACGTCGCTTCGCATTTATTTATTTTTTTTCTTTTTTAGAACGAAGCACCAAAAAGCCGTCAGTTCTTCGCGTAACATATTTCGAAGTTTGAAGACAGAGTAGATACGGCTATTTTATGCCCTTCGTGTCGCGTCGCCCTTTCATCTCTGGAGAAGACACGCGATTGAATTACGAATGAGGTTTTTGGAGCCAGCTTATATTTTAAAGAGACAGTTCAACGCGAGTCCTGTTCCATCTTTGGAGTACAAAAATTTCGAAGATGCATGAAAATTGGGACAGCGATCGAAACTTGATGGTGTATTTTCGCTTTCAAAATGAACACTTTTGATACAATAGTACTTATGCTGTGTCTGTGTAACATTTAATTATTATAATTCGTCCGTAATTCAACGTCTCTATGTCAAACATACGATTTCCTTAGGAATATGTATACACGCTTGTTCTTTTCTCCTGCGAGAACAACAGTTTTGTGAATTTCAAAATGATACGGCATGACAATTTGTGACGAAATTTTGCCGGAAGATTATTGTTGCGGAAGAGTGTCAAGGATGTGAGCTTTTGTATACGATGAGAAGAAGAGTGACGGAACTATCTGATTTTAAATGACTCTTTTTCTTTTAATTAGAAAAACGTTTTGTGAATTCGCAACAAATCATTAATTAAATATTCAAATAGTTCAATCAGGAATATGACGAATTAAACTGTTATTTCTCTGATTAAAGTTGACAATATTCTAGCTATTTGATATTGCACAAGGAAATAAAAATCACATCACCTATAAATAATTGATTAATCCGTTCACCATGAATTGAAATTTCGCATGACTTTGGTCCATTGACTGGAAGGTGCATATAAGCATAAAGTGTTCAGCGGAAGCTTCTGAAACAGATGGTGTTCCTTTTACCTCACCGCTAATAAGGTTTCCTTTTGCCTTCGTTGTCAATCCGGTTTACGAAAAATCTGTAACAGTATCATTGGATCGTATAAAATGACACTCTTTCATACCATGATTACAATATCTTGATCTATAAACGAAACAAATAAACAACTTTCATACAGACAAAATAGCATAAAAAATATTCAATTAAATATTACCATCACAAAATAATATTTGTTTGAAAAAACTATATTCATTCATGACATCTATCGTAATAAATTAAATTTTTTCATTGGGTCCAGAGATGAGAAAAAGTGTCCAACGGCCACATAATAAGAGATATTTGAAATATATATATATATATATATATATATATATATATGGTCAGGATGAAAAATCCCGAGACATGTCTAACGCTTCGTTATGTTAGCGGAAGGGTGGCGCGTAGAAATAATGGCACGATATTCTGCTAGCGCCGGTCGTTATTTTCAGTGTCCATTACTCATACAATATGCACATTGACTCACGCGCGCTGCACCCCAGAAGTATCGCCGTTGATGAGCAATGTCGTGAAAAGAAGGAACGAGCAAAAGGCGCTTGCAGCTAGACACAGGTATATTTACCAGCGCTTGCCACACATCTGTTAGGGTAAAAGGGCTCTGTTTTATACACAAAAGCTAAGCACCTTTTACCTATTGCTTTGCGTATTATCTCCAAAAGTCACTTTACAGGCGGCTGGACGAAAATTACTGATAATGATTTCATGAATAATAAAAGCTTAGGTACACCTTCAAGTCTTCTTGCTGTTCTATGTCAATCAATCAGTCCCCTAGCTGCTGAATTTGTTTACCTTCTCCGTCTGATACTTATTTTTTCAACATCTTTTTGATCATTTATTTTTTCCAATTCGTGGTCAGAATAATATTTGTTTCGAAAAGTAACATTAACTGGAAGATAAGAAATTCTTTTGTGCTCTATTAAGTAATACAGTTGGATATTATGAATTATTGTCAACAAGCGCTTGTCGCTAACGGATAACCTACATTGAACACGGACTGATACAACGTCAACTATGTGTCCACGTAGTTCAGCCGAATCTTTTATGTATGCAAGC
Organism: Psix sp. ZL-2020; assembly: GCA_022817045.1. Classification (NCBI taxonomy): domain Eukaryota; kingdom Metazoa; phylum Arthropoda; class Insecta; order Hymenoptera; family Scelionidae; genus Psix; species Psix sp. ZL-2020. The sequence continues at coordinate 9,516 of JABFQD010004464.1, forward strand.
ATCGTAACTTCTTCCTCATATCCCATCACGCACGTATCCGCACGTAACTATCACGCGCATAACCAACTTTTCCATCAAATAGGTCATTGAACAATGTACTAATTGTGCTTTTTATCATTATTCACCTGCTATTGGTGTCACCAGTGTGGTCTTGGTTTACACGATAATACCTCTTAGAAATCCAAACCAACTCTTTTTGAGTAAAATAACCTGAAACATAAAAGAGAATTCAAAATACATTCCATACAGTATCTCCATATATGCTATAATAATTAATAAATATTGTATACTCTCTTATATATAAACTTCAAGGTATATGTAGGTTGCTGGGTATAAAACCGGATGGACCAAAAGTATGATGTATGATGTCTCAGTTCAAACATAGGTGAGGACAATAAACAAAGGCGGTCTAATCTCTCGCTATCAGGTTCAGATTATACAGTTTTGAAGACTTATTGACACTGCAGCATCTCTGAGCATATCTGCCGACTCCAAGAGACAAGCTGAAGGTTAACACGTCCCTGTTTCTTAGAAACGCAAAACTTTTGCTCGTTGGATTTTTCGTTGCGCTCGCATTTATCTTATCTTCATCACTCACGATATCTCCTGCGAGCCTGTTCTCGTTCAATATTTCTTCATCGTTGATCATCTAAAAATTACATCATTTTATATTATTAATTGTGTGTTGTTCAGCGTTCAATTCTTCAGTTCCTATTAAGATAAGACAATAAGTCTTATAGGTGGTTTAAACATTTTATTCTTTTTACGCTTATTGTGTATGCTATATGCACACTACGAGATTTTATTATTCTGCGAGAAAAAGTTACTAAATCATAAGAGCGTCGATTTCGACAAATGCCGTTATATTAGATTTTTATTTTTTATTTTATGTTAGTTTTATAATAGTCGCTACTATTGTTGTTTATAAATGAGATTCATTTCAACAATATATTTAATTATTGCTAACAGTATTTCGAGAGTGATCATTATTTTATATGAAAATTAGAAAAACCAATTAACAAAGTACACTAATGACAATATCCTGTTTTCTTATAACTAATCATCAATATACAATTATAGTAATATTAGTACTTAATTCCACTCTAAAAGAGTAAATACAATTTTTTTTTATTCACCGAGATAAAAAAATTAACTTCATTCATAGAATGATTATTTTTAAATCGTAAAATATCTCAATGTTTAATATCATTAATTATTTATATTATGAGTCTATTTAATATAGTTGAGATATATATTATTTGCCAATAAGCTTTGATAGTTAATACATTTTAAATATCAACTCTGTGATGATGGTCAATTTTCAGCACAGAAATAATATTTTGTCTTTCCTATTTTTAAGGGACATCATATTTTATTCCATTTATTATCAATAAGACGATAATATCGTATCATTACCATATTATTCATAATATGCCTATACATCGATATTTCTTCCATCAACTACTACATTTTTATAACTTACTGTATTTATGTACATGTAACACATACAGCCGCAACTTTTTTAAATTGAAATGATTAAGCGTATTTTTCAAAAATACATCATTTTAAATATAAATTAAAAACTGTGTTATATAATTGTATGTGTATATTAATATTCATTAATTATATTAGACTAGTTTAATCGCGATTTGTTATACAATAATATCAATAAAACGGATTTACTAAGTTAATTTTCAAAAGGATTTATCAAACAACTATGTCTATATATTTTTATAGTCCAGAATGAATCAACGTATCCTTCTACAAATACACATTGTGACTTGTATGAACTTGTATATCTTTTCCAAACAGCATCAGTTTCTTAAAAGTATGAAAAATGTTATTGATAGTTCAACTCCATGAAAATTAAGTTTACATAATTATAATTGTATAAATGTACAATTTATAATTATGAATTGTAATATTTTGCATTGTGCAAGGTTGAATATAGCTTTAAAAAGAAAGATATTTTTTAATGAAACTGACCATTTTTATAACCACTATTTTATTTAATATTCAATCTGAAATAAAATCTTTAAATGGATTATTGAAACTTTTTTTCTAAAGTATTTAGGCTCATAGGTAAAAATATGTATATGATTAATCAATCGATATCAATAAATAGCAACATTTTCTGGAATTTTTTCGGTGTTGGAAAATAAATTACACTGTTTAAAGTAATGTTTTAAGTATAACGTATAAGTAAGCCTTGTCTATTCATTATAAAATACATGTTTTATACAGCACT
>JABFQD010004465.1:0-11763 GCA_022817045.1 Psix sp. ZL-2020
GTCAATGTTTGAAACCAATATTTTTGAAAAGAAAAAAAAACACAATGAAGCAATCAACTTATGCGGAAATTGTTGACACAATTCACAGTTGTCCTGGTTTATTTTCGATGAATTGTCCACGGTACCTGATGAAAAGATACCCGCAGTAAGTTTGTGTATGTTCTGTAACTGAAAATAGAAATCAAAATATAAACTTTGCGAGAGAAAAAAAAATGACTGTTTTAATATTATGATTTAAAGCATATGAAAAATGTATAATACATATTTTGTTTATTTCTAGTATTTCTCCAAATACACTGTACAGTATTTTAGCAATCGAATGCAAAAATGCGATGAAGCGAAAATATGGAAAACTTATGTTTTGCGCAGCAAAATATTCTGAGAAGTAATGTATTTTATTCCTATCAGGTTTTTAGAAAATCGAACTTATTTTATGAAAGAGTGTTGTTTTTATGTATTTTGGTTTCAGGTACCAAACGAATTTGATTGATAAAAATAACACGGGTGTTTTATTGAAAGTGGCGGAAAAAGCGGACATTCCTTCAGCGTTACTAATTAAACATTTTCTGGAAAAATATTATGAATCTAAAGACCAAAGTATGAAATTATTATTGCTAGTCAGATAATTAACTTTTTAAGACTCGTGTAAAAACTGTTATTACAGATGATCAGAATTTGCTTGCATCAAATTTACAGAGATATAACAATTTTAAATGAAAACATGTATTTTTCGAAATGAAAAGTAATTTAAGTTTATCTTGTATTATAATATTTCATATGTTTATCTTTCGTTCCTTAAGGGTTGAGAAAATAATTAATTAAGAATTCATTCTACATTTTTAATCTTTTATTTTTTCAGCAGTAAAATCAAAACTGAGCAAAATTATCAACGATCCATCCCTTATTGAGGATAAATTTCTTGCCTTTGAAATATTTTTGGTAAGTTTGATTAATTTCAATAATGTACTATAATTATTTACAATTTTTAGGGATGAAGTTGAATTAAAATAATCTTATAATTGAATTCAAATTTTCATTTGACTTTGACTAATTGAAAAAATTGAAATTCATTTGAAATAATTTATTTCAGTGCGTTCTTTACGATCACTGTTATGGACCAATATCTGTATCTATTGGACAGTAAGTAAAACATTCCATTCATATTAAAGAATATAAAAATAAAAAATCGATTACGTAGTGAATTATTAATTAATAAATAAATAAAACATCGAAACATTCATATTTTTCAATTTCAAATTTCCAAAAAAAAACCAAATTGTCTTCATTACCTTGACCAATGCGAATCAAAATTCAAATTTCATTGCATTACAAAATAAATGTTCTCTCCAAAAAACAGCCACAACTCAAATTTCGCCATTAAAATAATTGTAATTTCACTCATCAATTATCCATTTACAATAGAATCTTAAAATAGTTATTTTTCTTTCATCTCAAAAAATGTATATGAAGTCAAAGTAAAAAGGTCAAAAACAGCAATGTTTACTACAAAAATGAGTTTAAAAAAAATCTTTATTTCAGTTCAATAGGCGAGGAATACGAGTTGAAATTGAGGAACTACATGATAGAGCACAACGTGGCTTTCGTTGATGAGGAGCACTTGAGGTCCCGGGGCTACGACAAAACGCCGGACATTAAATTAGAGGTGCCAATCGCGGTAGGTGGCGTGGTGATCAATTGGATCGAGTCAAAAGCACGGTTCGGCAGTGTGGAGATCCATAACGAGTACATGAAATCACAATACTGCGCCTACTGGAATCGCTTCGGACCTGGTCTCATAATCTACTGGTTCGACTTCGTGGACGTGTTGAACCACACGGAGGAAAAACGGTTTATCGTGATGAACAATTTGCCCACGAATATAGTTCATATCAACTTCAATGATACGCGAATATCATTCCTGTGAACAAGTCAAACTTAATTGCTTAAGCGATAAATATTATTCACAAAAGGTATCATTTGTGAACTGAAAAGTTGTACATAATTACTTACCTTTTAATAAAAGATAACACGAGTTTTGTTAATTTTACAGATCTACAATTATTTCTGGAATTAGTTCATTCATGATAATTAATTTGTGATGATTAATTGATGATGATTAATTAAGTATGATTAATTAATTGTGATTTATGAATTAGATAATTAAGAGTAGTTTTTTCAATTGCATGTGAGTGACAATTTGTATGACTGTTCTTAAGTATCCCTTGATTTATTTTTGACTTCTTGATTTTTATACATATAACAGTATGATTGTTCGACGTTAAGTACATTATGAGTTCGCTCACTGTGTCCCAAAGTCTTGATATGTTTTGTTGATATGATATTATAGTTCCTAACTGGACTGCGTTTTGTGATCTAACGAACGCTGCTTTCAATCACAAACTTTTGAAATAAAGTAATCTAATTATATCGTATTCGTTTATTAACGTAATATTAATAACAAAGAATTTTCATACTAGTTCATGCTAGATATCAGTATGTAACATGTATTTATATACCTTTCAAGCTATTTTAGGGCTTCTAACTGTATATTAGTTACAATTTGTAAATCAATTATTTACAAACTACACTTTTTTTACAAAGAACATATCGAGTAACAATTAACGAAGCTCATGATATTTACATCTATTACCCCGACACGAGTGAGTTGTGTCAAGAAATTTACGACATGAAAAGCTGTAATTCAAATTTTCAAATGCAACTTTCGAAATCATTTTGCTTACGATTAAAAAGCTGATGAGGAAATAGAACACAAAATACTGAGAGGATGAAAAGTTCTTGAACTTGGTTTCATTTTTGAAACTGAAATGAAAATAATTGAATTTGGATTTTGGATTTAAATTAAATGATAATGTTTCGTTGTAGCTGTTTAGAGATGAATTTTTGTTGGAAGACTACAGAAAAAAATATACGAATCCCAAATGCATCAGAAAATCGAACTTGAACACTCATATAACATCGGCAGGGTAGTTTCAACATTTAACAGCAATTCCGTGATACTATTTCGTGCCCTAACATGTTTATATGTGTCTGAATAACTTTTATTATGAAACGTTGAAATGAATTTGAAGTGAAAAGAAATTGTATTTTCTTCAAATTTAAAATGAAGAAACAAATATTTTAGATGAGATTGCAACGAAGGAAAATCTATTACGAAAAACATCAAATCTAAAATCTAAACCGAAAATCAATTTGAATCACAAAATACCTGGATAGCAAATCCTAGTAAAAATGAAATATGTAATGATTAGACATAGACACGTGAATAGAAATGATTAAACCAAAAGCATTTATACAGACAAAAGCAAACTCATGAATATCGAATGAAATCATTTATGGTGTCGGTTATGATTTCATATACTTAACATTTTTACTAGGAGAAATCTTACAATTAATGATCTCAGAGAGAAATGACTTGGAACATTCACACTTCCTGAATTGAATATCAAATGTGCAAGCACCTCAGATGTATTTCCCAAAGCAATTATGTATTCTTACATACACATACAAATATAAATCATTTCGAGAAAGACATCCTCACGCGACTTTGTAATTTCAAGTTGATTTCAAAGACACGACGCTACGACTAGATAAATATGGCCAGAACATTTGACAACGTTTTATTACAGCTGCGGTGTTCAACTCGTTTGAAGATTAATTTCCAAAGACCGATATAAAATTTGACAATTGGTGTGTTCGATTATCAGGCGACATGCAAACTAATTTAGGCTGTCATATAAATACACTTGAATTTTCTTTTTACACTCAGAGTCTTGGATTTCAGATTCAACCGTACAAAATTGCAACTTACAAACATGAATTTTATACTTAGAACAGTTTTTTCAACATTTTTTAGCGTGAATTCAATAATTATTATTATGTTTATTTTAAAATGTCAATTTTGTTAAAATTAATATTTTATTTAAAGTTTCATGCAAATTTAATCGGCTGCAATTCTGTAGAGCTTTTTAAAATACAGTCATTAGGCTATCCAGGTATAGTCTCTCGTCAGTTTGTATATTGTATATATTGTTTAAACATTAGCACTTGAAAACTGAGCTTATAACAAACGTCTACCTGTATTTTGATCCCAAAATATCTAACTTCGAAGATAACATGTAACGCAGTTTATTAGTATTTCCATGTCTCTGCCAAAAAACGCGCGGTTGTTTGACGTAGTTGTTCAAACGTGAATATTTTTGGTTCGATAATATCGTGCTGACAATTCATGAGATGTTTTATTAAGATATGCAAATTAGATTATAAGAACGGTTAAGGATATAATTAGAATTTCGCGACAGAAATTTCGTAGAGGAAAACGTTTTTTATATATAATAAACATTATATCTGTTCTTAGCGAACATATATAAAACAATATTTTTGAATGTATCAAAAATGTATTTTAAGCGTGATTTGAATTTGCTTTCAAGTGGCCATTTTGTATTTAGTTAACAGTTTAAAATTTGCTCTTTATAGAATCGTAACATTAAATATGTTACATGTGTATAACTCAGTTGTAAAAGAAAGATTAGTCAATTTACAGTGGTCAATCTGTATTTTGTTAAAAATTTGTTTTACAAAATTTAATTCGTATAGGACAACTGTTCACCCAAGAAACTTTGAGTTTATATTCAATTTAAATTGGAATTTTATTTGGTTCGGTTTATCTCTCTCCCACTTATGAAAGCGGGGTTATCTCTGTCTTTCTTGCACTTACATGATTGACATGTTACCTTAAGATATAACAGTATTTAAAATTAACAGAGTTTCTGGAGAACGCAAATACGAGTACAAAATAATATTCTTATGTGCACTGTACCTTGTTCTGATATGTATAGTTCATATATATGAATATATAGATATATGTATGTATTTATAAATTCATCATTTCATCAGGTGTGATATACTCTGTAACAAACGGAACATCATCCAAAAATATGTTCTTCTACGCAACAAAAAGCTCGTAAAAATGCTTTGTGTTTAACTTATGCTAATTAATACAAGAACAACGAGTAATAATTTATATATATGTCCATAAATGCAAGGTCACATGTGAAACCATATATAAATTTATACTGAGGAATCTTCGGTGCCAACAACAATAAAATGTGAAAAACTCAACAGAATTACGCAGATTTCTGTCGCGAAGTTCCGAAGCAACGAATTCACGTTTTGCGAATTGTCAGCATTTTTGAAATACATTTCTAGCAGCGACCTTGTCAAGGTGAACAAATGTCTGGTAAAAAAAAGAAATGGGACGTAGCTGTTGAAAACAACAGTTTAGAAGGACTATTTAAAAGCTCCGTTGCCACCAGGTACATTGAGGTTGCCACCGGTAGTTTGATAGGTGGCGCCATAGCCGGTGTCCTGATTGGCTAGCTCGTGCAAACGGCTAGAACTGAGTGCCCGAGGAATGGCATTACTGGGCACACCGTGAGGGGCCAGGTGGGTCGCCTCTGCAACCTGCCGCGGGTCCTCTGTCTGCGGCAGGTTCGATATAAAGCCTTCATCCTTTCTGTAAAAGTTGATGAAAATAAACGCACCCAGCACCACCAGGCACATCAAACCGTACGCCCGGAACACGGCTGTAGTTCCTGTAGAAATTTGAAGGTGAAGGTGATTTTTGGAATTTTAAGAAGTTTCGAAAAGTTAAATTTTATATATTTGAGGGTACCATAACAAGCAACGAAGATTCCACCAATTACAGCACCGCATCCTCTTCCAAGACCGTGATGAAGGCCTTGCAAAACTCCTTGTGCGCTCGAACGGAGTTGGGTCGGGGTGTTGTGTGCAATGTAACTGCAGCAGGCAGCCCAAACCGCGGCGTGAGTAATGCCCTGCATGAATTCGAATGGCAGCACCCACCAAGGGTTTTTCAACCATGATATATACAGGAACCGGACAACATTTCCTCCCAAACCGAGACACAGTACCTGAAACCATAGCATTGGTATTATGGTTATATCTTTCTAAAAGTTTCTTACCCTTAGTGTACCGTATTGGAACGTGAATTTTGTTACCTTGACGTGCCCGATTTGACGTATGAGAAGGAAGCTAAAGAAATAGGCGAAAATTTCGGAGATGTGGTTGATAACTGATGCGACACCAAAGAGAGTTGGAGAACCACCGTAATCTTGAAGGTGCCAGAAAAGGAAGGTGAAAATTAAACCGATACCAAAACCCATGAACCAAGCGACAAACAAGAACGAGGCACACTTGAGGTCAGTGAAGTGTTTCACAACTGTTACCCATTCTGGAATCTCTCTTAAAGTTTGTGCAAACATTTTTGTCTGGAAGCAGAAACATAGTAACAATGATAAAAGTAATAATGAGAATGGTAGAGTTAAATTCTTTTTATGGCAAAAGTAATTATCAAGATACGCGGCAGTGTCTCTGGCTAAGTTTTGAGTTCATGTAACTAAAGCTAATCTATTAATTGTAACAATTTTATAAACTTATAAAAATATACAAAAATTTATGTAGAATTAAGCAGGTGAAATTAAATTTGCAAAGGAACATTTTAAAATATATCAAAATTGTCCAGTCAAAACCTCACCTTTCCTTCAGGTGGTTCATGTTTGGTAGGATCAATAGCGGCTGAAGTGTCCTGTAGACCTGGAAGGTTAAGTTGCTGCGACAACTGGTTTTGAAATTGTTGTTCCCTGGTCATTTCAGGTGTGGGCTTGATTACTTCCTCCTAAACCAAGATACTTTTTGTAGTAATGAACCTTATTCTCACTTTACTTCGTATCATCTTTGATGTTTACCTGTGGTTCTGGAGGAGGAGGATCGTACTTGAAATTTATTTGCGTAGCTGTGATGAGAGCAGCGCCCATCAACACGCTAAATATTGCAAAACAAATTGTGTAATTCTTCTCTCTAGGATCAGGGCCACAAGGATGGTCAGGGAACGAAGTACTATGGTCCAGAGCTATGCCTACGAAAAACATGGCCAATCCCCAGCCCAAACTGCCAAACATACGCTGGTGACCATATTTATCTGCATCCTCGCCTAAAATGGTTATCACCGCGGAATCTGCCAGAGTTATTGCTGGAGCCGAAAAGAATTCTCCGACAATCACCAACAGGAGTAGGAGGAAGAACGTTTTTTGAATATCCTGAAGATAAGAGAGATAGATAACAAAATACGTCTGGTCATCCAAAGAAGTACCAAAATAATTCTTAAAGACTTAGACTTACGGATAATCGATACACGATGGAACTAAACAACGGCTTCACCCAATACTTGTGCTCTTTAGGATTGTAGTTGACCGCATTCGTAACGGCCAGTGGACTTTGACCAGTCGACCGGTACCACTTAGCATTTCGGCGTCTGCGCACGTGATTCATTTGACTAGCCTCTTCCTCAGAATCACTCTCTGAATCAGACATCAACCTCCTCATGTTGCTGCTGATATTGAATTTTCCATATTTTCTAGCATGGTCTTCAACCTGATCATCAACTTCTATTAACACCTTCACAGGTCGTAGCTTCCGCCTAGACTTCTCATGATATATCTTCTTCTTGTTAAACTTCTCTTCTTTGCGAATGACCTAGTGAACGTTATGTTTAGCTAAAACTATTTTCTACTTTGAGATAACTAACAACTGATTGTTTTATCAACTCACTTCATCTGGTTGATGTGCGGTTGATTCATCGAAACCTGAGGTTGAGGTAGCGAAATACTCGTCAGTAGGTTTGGGTTGATTCTCATCATACGCGGTGTATATCGATTGGCCCTCGAAGACTACATTCTTTGCCACTTCGAGGTCATCCAGTTCTTGGGTTATCTGGAACACCTGTTGGCCAACCGAGCGTTTCACGATTCTTTGATCCATCTCTGGGATTTCTAGGTAGTAGGAATGGTTTCTTCTGATGATGCAAGAGGTAGCAGGTGGTTGGATGAAGCCAAGAGGAAGAGTGAAGATGATCCAGCAGGATAATGATGCGAGGAGAATCAATTTGCCCTTCTGCCACCTGGAAAAGGTTACTTTTAGCTTTTCCTCAACAATAGTTATCTTCATACTTTATCAATTTCCACCTGATCTCGTCCGATCTCAGAAGTTAAGCGACAATAGGTGCGGTTAATACCTGAATGGGTATTTCAAAAATATCATTTAAATGAGATTCTACCAATTTTGATTCTTCAGTACGTTTAAATTTTAAAATGAAATATAAAATTTCAGTTTGTACGCGTTAAATGAAATTATTATAGCCGAGTTTTTTGTTTTAATTTTGTAATCAATATCAACTGGAATTTATACACAATACTGTTTTTGTTCTTAAGTTATATAAGATTATGGATTCAGGTTATGTTCCCGATATCTCATGCATTTTGTTGATTTGAAATTATATCATCTAATAAGAGAAAAGGATAGAAAGTGTTTTAATCGCCTGGTCTTTTTATTATAGTAATATTTGCAATAACGGTTATTTGTAGATTAATCTGAATTGTCAAAGGATAGTTCATAAGCACAGTGTTTATTGAATCATAACTTTTTTATCATTTACAGATGTTTGAATAATTCCCTCACACTGCTTACACTCGTACAACGATGTACTACTGAAGACACTCTATTTAAAATCTCTCTGCATGAAATATCAAACCAGTTTCAATAGAAGAGGGCCAATCAATAAAGCAAAATTCTAATTTAACTGTCAAGTCAAATTATGTCACTCCGGTGAAGATGAAAGTCTGGAAAAGCCTAATAATGGCGTAACATATTCCAACTTTCTTCACATTTCATCAACATCGATTATTTGGTTGACGATGTTAGGACCATATTTTCTACTTCATATTTTTATATGTTAAAAAATAGAAAAACGTGAGACGTTTTTCATTTGTTGAATTCAAAAATAATCTTCTAAGACGACCCTAAAAAGTAGACAATATGAAATATTCATCATAACTAATTTTATTGGTGTTTATCCCTAAACATAGTTAAAAATGTATATATGCCATGTAGTTCGACCCTCGTTTTAAGAATAAATTAAATTTGAAAACTAACAATAGATAATGTACGTTTGCTAGAATCTCTTAATAAATGAGTATTCTATTTTGATAAGAAAATTGCAAATTATTGAAAAACTGATTGTTTTCGTTTAGCTATTTAGTTGTTTTGCTAAACTCCATAAATTTATCTGTCAATTAAAATGCAATTATTTCAACAGAATAATGAATTATCTCTTTGAAGCGCCTTCTACATTAATTTAACTGTATTATTATTCTCAGTGCAATCTTTGTGTTTCAAATGAATCATTTTTGGATATCATTCTTCACAAAGCTTTTCTTCTGAGTCGCACGTGATAGAATCTACATTACATTTCAAGACATATATGTTTCATCACTCACACATAGAAAAGATGTACAGTGTATATTAACATAAATTTGAAATTATTACAATTCTGACACGTAACATATTAAATATCAGAATAATCCTGACAAAAATATTCCTCTACAAATATTCTCTGAACTTTGTTGTTGTTTAAAAAAGTATAAAGCCTGCGAATGCAAATCTATAAACTTTAGTCATGTAAAAGTAGTAAAATACTTGTAACAGTTTACATTCATTAAAATTTAAAAAAATATAAAAACCTATGAAACTATAAATTCTTTACAAAAATCTATACAATTACAAATGTTAACAATATGTATATCTTACAAAGTTTTTGTATTTGAAAAAACCAAGTTAAATTAGTTGAGTTGTTCTAACAGCTTGTAGAGTTTATGTAGTTTCATAGGGTTTTATCGATATTTGTAGATTACCTTTGTAGAATTCAGTAGCAATTTTTCAACCTAAATAAGTTTGTTTAAGGATTAGCAGAATTCCGTAGATTATTGTAGATTTACATAATCGAACCAATTTATAGATTTGTATAGTTCAACACTATAATAGAGTCTAATGATTTTCAAGTGTCAGTGGGTGTCCTAGTGTTTTTTCAACTGTTGTTTTATAAGATATTGTAGATTTTTGCAGATTAATATAGAGTTCAATAGACATTTGCAAAGGTTTCCAGTTATTTACAGAGGGATTTTTTGTCTTGGTAGCTACACGTGTGTTACAGTTAACTGCGTGTTCCATCTCTGTATGAAAGAATGGCTATTTGCTGAAGGCTAAATTGATGGAATTACCGATCAGCAAGCGATCCCCAGAAAGGCGCGCTAAGGAACTCGATGAAGGGCCTGAGACCAATGAGGAGGCCGCACTGGCCGGCATTCATGCCCATCTGCTTGAAATAGACTCCCATGAGGGGAAAGAGGGAGCCAAAGGCGGAGTAGAAAAAGAAGTAGAAGGTCTTGACCATGAGGAGTTCCTGGTCCAGGGTGCCGAAGATGAGCTCCAGGAAGTCGCTCTTGCCCCGGATCTTATGCGTGGCTTCTTTAGGCTGAGGATAGAGGTTCGGGTCAACCTCGCCCTCGGCGTCGGGGTCGACCATCGGTCGCGCACTCGCACCCATCGGACCCTGCCGTGGCCGGAAGTCGCCCGGCTCCGGGCCGTAGTCTTCGTGGCCGTAATTGTCCATCGCTGACTATCTCGCTGTCTGACTCTGAAAGCACCCAAAAGCACTACTCGCGGATCCGCTCCGGCCCGCACAGACACCGCATACTCCTCCACGAGCACCGACACACTTCCTCCGCGTTAACCAGCCGATCGATGCGATTCCTACGACTCTACCATCTGTTATGAAATCGATAAGCGCTCCTGCCTGCGCCAGCGCAGCCATCCACTCTTTTGCCCCATCAACCCTTGTTTCTTTCGCGATACCAACCCACGCTCGCTTCCTCCACTTTCGGGGGACTTTTCCAAGTAGGAAAAGTCGACCGTAAAAATCGTTTACAGTCGCGTTCGAGAAATTCGGTTTTTTTTATTATTGTTTTATAAAGGTTTGATCAAACGTATTGGTCAAAGTGTAATTTAGCGTTTAGTTACTTTTTTTATTAGTTGTGGTGACGCTTGTGAGGGTGTCGTAGTAAAACTGGTTTCAATTCAGTTGTAAGCAAAATTAACAGATTTAGTATCGTGTGGTTGTGTACAAATATTTAAAAGTTCGTTTTATTTAATTTTTTTTATGAGTGGGTGGTAGTTTTTTTTTTAATATTATAGTAAAAATGGAATGTGTAATTTTGAAAAGCAAAAAGTTGAATACAAATGACATTAAGGGTTTTAGTATAATTAATAATATAAATGCGTTTGTGAACAAATGAATTTTAATTTTCTTGCGTTCAATAAAATTTTAATTTATTAAATTTTTCATTTGTATGTATTTTAAAGCATTAAAAATATATGTAAACTTGCAAGTCAACATTTTTTAATTAGCAATAATTAAAGTGTTAAATAATATTACAATTGAAAAATATTTGATGAATAAACTGGTTTTTGTGTATCGAACATTTCGTTCTTATCTGCGAACAACCCATTAAATTATAAATATCATTTCCGCGCTTTAATACGATTACAAACAACTCTTATTTGATAGATAGTATATTGAACTAATTAAGAGAAAAATTCAAATGAAAAATATGGTAATGAATGAATATTGACATACATTCATTTTTCCTTCACATTTTTTCTGCAACATCATTTTAAAAAAGAAAAAACTTAAATTAAATATTCTTGAAATTCCATAATTTATTCAATTTTGTTTACCTAAAGAAATTAAATTGAAACAATTAAACTAATGTTAATATTTTCCTCTGAAAATTCTTGAACCAACAATTTATGTTACGTTGGAAAGCGTTAATC
>JABFQD010004466.1:0-11763 GCA_022817045.1 Psix sp. ZL-2020
TTAATAAGATTATCGTCTTTTAAATGACAATTAAATACCAAACTTTTTTATGATCCGTGTAATAAAATTTATGTATCATCAAAAATGATTTGTAATATTCATATAATATTTACATATTTGCTTAAAAAATCTCAGAATTGCGTTATTGGTGAGGCGTTGAAGTACTACAAATAGATTTATTGTTAGAATTTTCAAAAGCGTGATTTTTCCGTAAATTGTTAGAATTATTTCAACCTATACTGAGGAAAATTCACTATTAATACAACCGTCTGACTGCTGAATTAGCTATCAAGGCTATAAAGTGTTATTACAGCATTCGACTGGTTCTATTAACAGCTCTTTTTTCTCACTGCACTTCTTAGTGTAAAGCCGGTCTTAAATAGTGTGTACTTATTGAATTCATACGAATATTGACATCAATTTAGTTTTTACCAATAATTAATATACCTCAAATTTCTCATGCTTTTTAATTTGAAAAAAATTGTAATTCAAAGTCGTTCCATTAAATTAACGATTAAATTAATATTTCTAATTACATAAAATAAAAAGAAAATTTAATTCTAAAATTTGAAAATAAAATTAGCGAAAGATTCTTAGAGCATATACATTCTTAATTTATTAGAAGATGATTACCACACATAATCATTATAAAATAAATATGAAATGTAAATATAGCAATATAAGAAGCAATGAATGTTTAATTTAAAAATGTTGATAAATTCAAGTATTGTAATCCAGAAAGTTGCATATTTTTGAAATATTTCATTACATCTTGCTTTAAATATTCGCATAATTATGTATATTAAGGAATGTGTACTGCACTACCGTTTTCCATATGTCGAAAGTTCTTTGAAGCTATTATGTAGATTAATTTTTGTATCTTGTCATATCGCAAATAATTTTGCATAAAAAACATTTTGAATTAAAGTACCACTAACTCAATTGTACACTTCACTATTCTTGCTGAAGAAACGTAATTACAAGTAAATAAGAGTAACGATTCCGTTTTTGCTATGTACTTGTCGCAATTTTAGTATATACATCAACGGAAGATGCGGTAGACTAGGGACTTCTTCCTTTTATTTTGTTCACGATTGTAGTCGCTATTGTGCGCGTGGTTTCCCTGCGTGATTTTGACGTTCTCGCTTTTCGCACATTGCATTGTCCCGCACTCAGTTTTTTGCTCCTCTTTGTTTTATCGTCCTCTTTCTTCTCCTCTAAATAGTTTCTCCATCTTCCATATAATTCGAACGGTCGTTCATAGACTTGAGCCCAAAAGTACACAATTTAAAATTTGATGTACACCAATTTCAATCGACAATGTCACTTTCTTCCACCTTCTATGATTTTTCGATTTTCCGACAATTTCCGGACATTGATATTATTTTATTTAACACTTGTAACAAAGCTAATAATTAATGTCACAAGATAAAAAGAGAAAGATTTTCGATTTTTCGCTGGAAGTTATAACAAGCTGTCGTCGGCAATTTTTCATGAATTATGAAACAACAAGGAAGTCTCACTCAGACAAAAAGGAATTATAATCTGCTTGTAAAAATATATTTTACCAGTATATGGAATGTTTCTTTTGCACCAGTTTTGCTAGATTTTTTCTGTTACTTTACAAGAATTGTCGAGACAAGAATATTCCATCCACAACTCATAATGAACTGACAGAGGATATAATTATCCAACATTTCCATTTGGGGTTCCTCGTAACCAAAATTCGCTGTTCTAATATGAAATGACTCTCTCTTTAAATAAAAATTTTTCCCATCAGGCCTTCTGAACATTTGTACATTTTTTCTTTTTCAAGTAGTCCATGTTAATGAATGTGCTGACTTTTGCTTGAATAAGTTCACAATTTTCCCTGACGTAACAAAGTTTTTAAAATGGAAAAAAACTTGTCTCGATTTCTGATCTTGAAATACGGTTTTTTATGTTTGAAAAAACAAGTTTTCCATTATATGAGTTGAAACACGCATGAAATGCCATAAACATTTGTCAGACATAGAACACTGAAATAACTGCTACGCATGTCAAAAAATGCATAAACGGCGAAAAGAAACGTCGTACGAAACGATCGAAAAAAGCCAGTAAATGCGTCATAGCTCGGTTCAACTTTTCCCATTTAGTCTAGGATTCGGTATGCGCGCAAACACATTGAGCAAACTTGTCCAGATCTGAAAAACAATTTTGTTTGCAAAAAGCCTTGCGACGAATGCGATTAAAAATAACTGAAATTGGCTGCGTTCCAATCGTGTACATCGCTCATTTTCCAATTTCGCGTCCAGCTACTTGAGTCCGCGCGTCGACTTAATTAAAGCCAACCGTTCATGGCGCATCGTTTTTGTCCCCGGCATAATTTTCATTTCACGGCGCAACGTGTCGTCATCAATTTTGCATTCGCAGCTATTCAAGTCAAATTTTTGAATCGTAGTTTTTCTGAATCATTTAAAAAAATTACTCAATCGAAAACAAACATCTATCACTAACAAAACTGTCAATTCCAGGCAATCTAGATGTTTAAATTCAAGTTACAAATAGAAAAACCGTTTATAAAGTTTTTTTTACATGTAAGCACAAATTAATTCCGTTAACAGCTAGTTACTAAGAACTTAAATGGAATAAAAACGTTTATTTTCTATAGACTATAAAAATTAACGATTTAAAGTCGACATATCAACAACTTAAATATTTTCTTGCTCATAATATCACAGCCAAGAAATTAAAATACTAAATTATCATATCATAAATTTAAAATAAAAGTCTGTTGTCTTTCATATTTGCTTGTCAAAATTGTGAAGCCAAAAGTGTATCCTCAGCTGAACGAAACTTAACTTGAATTGTAATATGCGATGACCTGTATTTGGTAAAAGCTTCATATTTGTCAGACGGCGTTGAAAAAGTACACCGACAGTGGAATATTTTATTACTCAGTCACCTTCGAATTTTTATTCAGGAAAAATTAATACATTTTGACAAAAAGCATTCCGAATGTGATGACAAATAGCTGACATTAATATTTTTGAAACTTTATGTTTTGGATAAGTACCGTGAGACCACATAATTATCCTACCATTAACTGATGCTAATGTGCATTTTACAAGGAACTTTTTTTTGCAAAACACATATTCAAACATTCCGCACAATTTATTTCAATGTTAATTAGTGAATATTTGACTATGCTTAATAATTTATGAAATCTCTCATCGGAATCAAACATAAAACGTATTGAACATAACATTATCAAACCATGATTGGTAGAAATGATTTACTTAACATTTTATTATTTATTCAATATATAGATGTAATATGTATATATGTAAACTTATATATAATATATCAGCTATGATAAAATATTGTTAAATATTGTAGTTTGCTCTATTATGACTTTCATATTATATATATTTATTTGATAATTTAACTATTAAGTTCATCTGAAGCTCAACATATATTATTCTAAAAATAGATATTATTCAATTTTCGTCCTCAGTTGAAAATGCTTTCGAGTTCATCTCGAGAATGAACGCTTTGACTGATAAAGTTGTCGAACTCTGTAAAGTACAATAGAAAAGTATCCTCGAACTTCAAAACCGAAAGTGGACATCTCGGCGGTTTCCATGCACGTGCAATAAGCGCCAGTTCAGTCGAACAAAGCACGTCTCATATGCGTGTTGTTTTGTTTGCTTGATTCAGCTAGCGATAGCGAATCATTCATTTGTCATAAGTAAAGATGATAATCTCAGCATTCGATTATTTTATTAAAAAAAGTTAATATAAATTTGAAAACTGAAGGATGACCTAGTAAAGTAGAATCGATTCCATTCAATAACATCTAAGGGAATTTCTAATAAAAATGTCTTGGTAAATTTTCGGTCTTGTTACATTGAAAATAATCTAGTTTACAATTCAATAAGAATTTGCTTTATCCGTATGATAAAAACTGCAAATAACAATTATATTGATGTACAAATCATTTTCATTAATATATTATAATAATACAATTCAGACAATTTATTCTTATTGATGAAGAAATCGCATGTTGAAAATATGATATTTTTACAACGTGAAGTAAGTCAAAAGTAAAAAATTATTAAATATCTCAAAATGAATTCTCTTGTTTATGAGGAAATAATTTTATCAGCACTTAAACTCTCTCCTCCCCCCCCCCTTCCACTTCCAAAGAATTTCAAGATTTACTTTTTTATTGTTTTCATGTTCCATCGCACGTTTTTATTTATGTCTGTAACCTAAAATTTATAGCAACTTAAATAATCTTAAATAACCGTCTTTCTTAACTCCATTTCGGTTTTCGTTTACTTTTCTAGTAATATTGCCATCCTTTTTCTTATTGTTCATGAGACCCTTTTGATATATGATAAACGTCTGATCCTATTATTTGCTTGCTTTATTTTTCCAAAACCTTTGATATTTTAGATCGTATCGCTTTTAACAATATTATTATTGAATCTGATTTATTTCACATTTTTTAATAGATATATGGCAATCGAATTTGTTGTATTTTAATACAAGGTTTAAATGAAATTGAAGTAGGGAAAACTAAATGAAAATTAAGTTATTTAAACTATTTCAACTCTAGAATCGATTTTAAAACAACTTGATTTTTGGCTTGTACATTGAAAATGAGTAATGAACAAATTATTAGTTGTAATATGATGAGTCACATAAATTGTAATTACGATGAAAAACTATTTGCGAACAGCACAATTATATCATACGATGTGAATTTGGTTCCATCTATTGTCAACTTAATCAGACTTGATTCAACGAAATAATGAGACCATATGTCAATGAGTTATTTTGAAATTCTTTTCTATACGAGTAAATTTAATATATATTATTAAACTGGAAAAAACAAACTAAATATTTTTAGCAATTATTTAAAAGTGATTAAGTTAATGAGATTTGATTAAAGTGAGGATGATTTGGTCGAGTCTGAACAGGTTTGGTTAAATCTAATTTGAATTACATTCATTCGAATTTGAATGAACAAAATTATATCTGCTGAGGTACAATTAAACTTAATTACTTATTTTAAAAGTAATATAATATCAAGTATATATATATATATATTATTTTATTTTGTTTTATTTTGGTATACATATTTTTATAATATATTTTATGGAATTGTTAAAAAATAGTCTAAAAAATATGTATGAAAAAACAACATTATAATTTTAAAAATAGATTGACATAATAATCCATTTAAACCTACAATTATAAACTTATATAATTTTGTTAAATTAATAATCAAATCTTTCGAAGCAACAACCGGATTGATGAGCAAATGGATTGACGGGTAAATGAGCTGGCGAATGAACAACTTTGAAATATTTAATAGAAATCTAATTTATTTGTACAATTCTTTAAGGGAAACATAAATTTTAATAGAAAAATTCACAGTGGAGTTATACAAGTGAAATAAACATAAATAAAGAAAAAGAAATTAATAATTGATTAAGATTTTAAAATTTTAATATCTTCAGCGTAAATTCAATTTATAACTAAGATAACATCGTTATTAAGATACCCAAAAATTTATGAGGAGAAGAGGTATAAACTTAACCACAAAATAAATTTATGAAAAACGTTATTTTTCTGAGGAATTAATTGAGGCTTTTATTGAATATTTTGGAATTTAGCAATGCAAGAACAAAAAATCTAACGATGACTGTTTCTATATAAACAAATTGTATGCGATCAAAAGCGCGGTTTTAGGGAAATTTCTATGTTTCAAGACAGAAAGTTATCCTCCATGAACAGAGTTATCATGCATTAATGAATTTTCATTAATTCATAACAGATATACATAATTTATAATGTCATACTAAAAGGAAAATTAATTTTATGTTTGACGTCATTTCAATTACTCATTTTTGAACCTCCACAAATATTATCATCATAACAATTAAAACCACATTGATATTTAGCACTATAAACTATATCTAGAGCAGTATGTCTGCTAGTTCATGCTCCGTGTTCCGTAATTCCGTCCCGTATATTACGATCTAAATCTCTGGTCCTAGTTTATCTTACTCCATCACATGAATTTGTTCATCTTTTTCTATGTACCATACATTCTACAACCATACCACAACCATTTTCGTGCCCTCATACGAGAAATATTGCACTAAAATATCGTTATTTGTCAAAACAAATTTGTTGTTTACAAATTACATCCTAGGCAACACTGATTCTATTTTCTTCTTTTCCTCGTTTGAAAATCTATATATTTTCAAACTTGAACATCGTCTACTTTAATAAATAGTCTCGCATCTTGTATAATTTTAAACCTCTTCTAGTAACAGATGAAAAAAACTGCTCTGATTTAAGATCGTTTCATCTGTACATATATTTAACGCTCGCAACGGATATGTGCTCTCTTGTAACTGGAAAGAAGACTCTTTTCTTGTCCTTTCCGCGTCGGGTTTATAATCCGTGAAGCTGAAAGGAGTACATAATCCATCGTACGAGTGTTTCCTCCGGAGCGCTGTGGTGCAAATTGGCAAGCTCGCAGAGACCGGGCGCCAGGATGACGTCAGAGGGTAGAATGTGTTGCGTCGTGGGGGTGACGGGTGGCGTGCGTGGAGGGGAGGCTCGAAACAAGGTCATCCACCTCCCCGATGCAACGACATGATTTCATTCATTCATCACTGCGTCGATGTCGCGCGATCTTTTCCTCGCGCATCTCTCATTTTCGTCTCTAGTCTTCCGGTGCTTTTCATTTGAACGCCGGAGTTTCAATTTCGACCCTGCAATTGTATCTTTACCGCCTTTTTTGATTGATCTGCGCAATTGTAGGTAATTGACAGGACGGCGGTCGATGTTTTATTCAACGCAAGTGAGCGGAATAATGGGTTTAAGGGAGACTTTACATATTTTGAATATCGCCGAGTTGTCGGCCAGTTTTAAGTTGTAAACTGTTAATTGGCTGGGTAATTATTTTGATAGCATGCTTCTGAAATGAAATGTTGAAAATTCAATTCCGGAAAGTTAATGCAATTTGTAAAACTTATCAATATATGAATTCCATACATTAATTTCTATATAAATTATATATTGAATAAATATGGATTTAATATTTAAAAAAAAACTCGTGTGAAAAATAAATTATTTTTACTGCGCTGCAAATTTGTCGATTTAATTGATTTAAGGTAATCTCATTAAAATTAATTATGATCCAAATAGAATGTTATTACAATTTTAATATTGATTAACGCTACAATGAATAATTTCCGCATTATTGAAATTAAGTTTTGATCTCCATCAAATTGACCGAATATTTATAGTATAATACCAATTTAATTGAATAATAAAAATGTTAAAATTAGAAAAATTAAGATAAAACTTTTATAAATGCATCAATTTTTTTATTTGATGTTTCTAGTTTATTTTAAGTATGTAAGAATACAAAAATAATAAATAGATCTTTTATAAAATGAAATACCTAACAATTTTTTATCAAATAGAGATACTTTTAAAATTGTAAAATTATCTGTTCTATAGTAATAAAAATACAAAAATGTATCCGTGATAGAACAGAAACACAATTACATACAGAAAAATCAATATTTTTATAAGACTCTAGTCAGTATAGATAAAATATAGTGATAACCTACAAGGTTAAGAAAATCATTAATTTACACCCAAGTGAAGTTTTTCAAGTCACGGTTGTAGAGTGTTTATTTTCTGCACGAATAAAGAAAAGCATATTTTTTCCAATTTGGAGTTGCGATTAAACGTTTAATTTTAAATTACACAGCATTTCACTTGAATTATAACAGCATCATAAACAAAATAATCTATAAAACCAGTTCATTTTCCTTACTTCATAAGAAATTTTATCAGTTAGGGCAATAAAAGTTTTTGATAAAATTATTATTTGTATAAAGAAACATTCTTGAAATCATAAAATTTGTATATATATTACTATAGTGTTATTAATAACACAGTATAATAATTTTTATATTTTTTTAATGTGCTACAATTTTTACAAACAAAATTTCATTGAAAAAATCATGGATTCTGTTTTTTCTCTTTTTTTCTTTTAATTTAAGTTTTATTAGTATTTTCACTCAACATATTAATGAACGTTAGTTCATCAAGCTGACGAAGTAAAAACCAAAATTTTCACAACTATACGGTTTTACACCAAATTGTACTCATGACTCTAATTAGACTGAGATGATGCAGTAATATATGTGCATAAGCAAGTTCTCAATACATACATTTGTGAATGAGCTTCTTATGCACGTACAAAATTTCCATATTAAACTTTGTCTCAAATAATCACTGCCTAGGAACATCGATTCGAAAATGTGTTCTGCTTGTATCCTTATACAGAAAGAAATTTTTTGACGATTTTGCAAAGTATTCCGCAGAATAAATACAATTATTCAATTCTGCTAAATATGCACGCTTACACTGTAATTTCGATTGTTTAACATATGCTTAACAAACATAATTAAAATAAAATTATACTCCATTTTACACATATTTTTTAAATCAAACTCAGGTACAAAGTTTTTTCCTCTATTCATTCAGTTTTCGCATAATTTGAGTAGTATTCAAATTGAATTTTAATGCTAAGCTCATAAAAATATCATACCATACGTGTGTTATTGCGTTCAAAAAAGTGACATTATAAAAACTGTTGAAACTTGTTTTTTAACAAACAGAAATATGAAAGTGTTTCGATATACAAACACTCCTCACGTATTTATGTATTTTATCATATTCCAGGTAAAAGAAAGAAACTTATTTTGTCATCCTAGTTAATTTGCGTGTTAGGCTTTGATTCTAGCGCACCCCTGTTTTTCCGTGTTTTGAAGACACTTATCGCTCACTGGAGAGCTTTTACTTTGCTCTTACATCTTCAACGCGTTTAATAATCATACAGCTCTTGGTACGTCTCTTGCCAGCGGTGCAAAAGTGTATGCACATGTGATGAAGTCCTCTTTAAATCCAATCACAAGCTACTTTTCATGTAATAACACTTTCTTTGGATTAGCGTTTGGGTGTTCAAAAATCACATTGCAGTATGATACTCCTCAAATAATTTTTAAATGAATATAAAAATATGTAAATTAGAAAGCAAACTAAATTCCACTTTCAGTGAAATGAAGTACATTCTATCCTACGATGTTATATCTTTTCAATTATATCGTACAAAACTTATGAAACAGACAGATTCACTAGGTGAACTTTTTCTGTGGTGTAAAAATTGGATTTGAAACAAACTCTTTTCACATGTCAATCTTGTTTTTGTTAGCGACCTTTGAAATTGAATACCTAATTGTATTTATTAAATTGATATTGAATGATTATTCTTATTATTATGTTGCAATAAAATCGATTTTTTTAAACACAAGTTCTATTTTTATGCAGATCATTATCAGTTATCTATATCAACGTGCCTTGCATGCTGCATCGACAAAATCTGATACTAACCCAAATATGATCACATGTGTATAGAACAAATTACTCGGTGGCCTCAACATTTCTTTTTATATTTCCTTACGTCGACTGTTCTGGTTAAATTCGAATGCTCAAAATCATTTGTATTGAAAACCGCTTGATCAAAATGCAAATGCGATTAAAAAGGTTTTGTTTCCTGATTACAAATGATATGCACAGCCTTATTCAATTGCTGTGCAATACCGTCAATATCTCATGTCTCTCTTTCTCCGTTCTATTATATGACGTGAATTTAATCTTGTCTCATAACTTTTTTTGACAAAATGCTCTTGCGTGCTGGCTAAACATTTCCTCACATTTTTGCGCTTATTTATCCACCAATTTTTTATACATTCAAAAGGTTATTTAACGGCAATGTATTATTTTTGTTTCACAAGTTCAAGATTTTGTTCGAAAAAGAATTCCTAAGTTAATATCACTACAAAAAATTAGTTATAGAACAAATTATCAATTCAGATTTCATTGCAACATGAGTTGCATTTGATTTAGAGATAAATCTATTTTGAATCGTTTTGCATTTTCAATTGTAAAAAGGTCACAACATGTGACCTCAAATCGTAACTTTGAAATTATCTGTTATTTTGTACCACTATAATCTAATTGTCATTCATTAGCCTATATACACAGTTCAAACACCTGGCGACTCAAAAAGGAATTCTCTTTACGCAAGCGTGAAAAGCTTCATTGAAATGCTAATCTGACATTCTTGATAGTTTTGATTACATGTATACAATGTAGTACCTTTTATTCTTTGTTATAACTATGTATATTAATTTTTCATATATATTATTTTATTTATATATTTATTATATAATTGTGTAAATAAGTGAACAACATGCCTGACTTTTATAATATTCTTAGATGCATATTGGATTCGTATTGTAATCATGTAAGAATCAACTTGTAATTAAGTATTATTAAAATCGAAATCCACAGTATTTCTCCTCTTTTTGACAATTCTTTTAATTATGCAAAAATGAAGTCTGTTTTGAAATTGAATAGGAAATTTTTAAATTCCATTTTGATTCGACGCGATAACGAGATCGAACTGTTTCCGATTCAATTCAGATCTAAATCGTATCCAATTTCGACATTTAATTTAAGATGAGTCATTATATGCTAGCAGGTTATAGTTGTATTTGTGAGAATAGTTTTCATCGTGGCAACGGTATTATATTGTTTAATGTAAAACTATTTGCAGCACCGTGACATGAAGTGTTATAAAATGTGAAATCAAAAACGTATCGTATTAAACTAACAATGCCATTATCTTTTATAGATAACTAATAAAAAGAATCTAATAATTTTTCTAAAATAAATTTATTTTTTACACACGCATTTAGTATCATTTACAGATGCAGAAAATTAGAAAATATCTAATCTTTTCATGAGATTAAACATTCATGAAGATGTCACAAAATAGTCATAGAACCTTTCCAGTTGTCGATATAACTTTAGTAAGGTATTTCATTAAGCCAATAATTGAACCAATAAAAATGAATCGCTTTTTCACCCTAACAGAAACTGATGCTTTTAATTAATGCTCCGTTGGGGAAGAACGTCTGCACACTACATGATAATAATCTATGATTACGCATACTTAATACATTGATAAAAGTACATGAAAGTGCTCGTGCGGAGAAACGAGAAAAAAAAACTAAAAATAAATGACCTTTTTTGAATTAACCAAATGAATCGTGAAAAATCCCGTTTATGAATCACAATGCACGCAATAAAAGAATATCGTAAAAAGAAGTCTAAAATTGAATTTTTTAAATCTAAAACACAAACGATTTATCAACTTTTATTATTTATCATGATTTAATAAATAATAGAATAAAATTTGAGAATATAAAAATATAAAAGATTGCAATATAATCAAATAATTTTAATTTATGTAATAAATTCATAAGCTGTCGTTTCATCATTTTTATTTTTAATTGAAAAAGACAGTGTTTTTATTTGAGTAATTTTTTTCAAACATATAACGTGGTTTATTATATGCTTAAAAAATTTCTTGTTTGCACTCGTAGCACATTCTACTGGAAAGTTTATTACGTCTAAATATTAGACACTCGTAATGCCTGAATTCAATTAACCTATAAGAAAAAAGTGACATGACAATAAATGTATAACAATAACAAGACTATTACATTGTGACAGACATGCTGAAATATAACTTTATTGTTAATTCCAACTTTTTTATTGCAACTCACGTTTATATAACACCGTTATTTTTAAATATCAACATTTCAAAGATTT
>JABFQD010004467.1:0-11762 GCA_022817045.1 Psix sp. ZL-2020
ATTTTCTATGATAAGGATATTCCAACTATAATTAACTTCATTTAATAAAATTTTATTCAATTACTTGGAAGTATAAAAAATACTTCGAGTTGCGAATAAAAAATTAAAATTAAAATATCAATACTAAAAGTTACGTTTCCACTTAAAACTTATGTAGAAGCCAAAATAAGTCCGAGTTTCTTAGTAAGTATACTTGGAATGTTCTTCACAAAGAAATATCTTCCACGAAAAATAAAAAGTTAAAAAGTAATATAAATTCGTATTTTCTAAAAATCTAACATTTACTCAGATTTATTTCACAAATTTGAAACCATGTATAAAAATATTTGTTTCTCTTTTTCCTATTTATTCTTCTAAGAAACATATTTAATCTTTAATAATATTGATAGATTTTTCTCCTGTCTTTTCAATGATCTAAAAAAGTAGGAATATTATATTTTACTTATTTTAATTTAAGAGAAAAACAAATTTAGATACAAAGCTTCCTGTAGAAATGATCGATTTGAATTTGAATTTCAAAAATATTTAATATTAGTACTTTAAATAGTATTTTAGTACCTAATTTAATGTTACTTTCCAGCCTGTGTTAGCGGATTTAGAAATTTACAATATTTTTAATTAATAAAGGACGCATTTATGTGAACCGTATTTTCCGTCTCTTATTAATATAAAATATTGTGAATTTTCAAACATTCTATAACTTACTAACAGAATAAAAATGACTATTTTCCAAAGAAATAAAAATATCTAATAATGTGTCTCGCTTGACAACCGATGTCTTGGAAGAGATAGAAAGAAAACGGATTTTACTGAGAGATAACAATGAAGTTTTACGAACTCGAACTCAGTATTTAATAGATGATAATAAATCTTTAAATAACCAGTGAGAGAATGTCATTTTCCATAATTCCTCACAAGTATTTAATTGTTTCATATTAATTTCACAATGATTTCTGTCATTTCAAGGTTAAAAATATTAAAGTCCAAAAATGAGGAGCTGCAAAAATCGCTTCACAAGGTGTCCTCGGAGAAGAGCTGCCAAAAAGTAATGATTCGTTAATTCGTGATACAAAATTTCTAGTCCGAATAACTTTTGTATACAAAAATACAGGACTTCACTAAACTTTCCAAAGATGTAGAAATCCCGGTAATGGAGCAAGCTTTAACTTTGGATAAAAACGTGCAAGTGTCCTCTGTATGTGAACTTTGTCAAGGCAAAATCGAGAACATAGACTTTAATGGACCCAGCATAATCTTGAAAAAGTATTGTGATAAGTTATAAGAGAATCGTTTGTCAAAATATTAATAAAAGCAAGTTCTTTGTTTTCTCGCTCAGGTCGGAGATCCTGGAATTAGAAAGGGACATGAAAACTTTAAGAGACACGGTTGTAGCGAGAGAAAAGTCCTGGGAGCGATTGCTGGATAGGGAAAAACTGTACAAACAGCAAATCGCGAATCTCTCACTCGAAGTTGTAACTAATCGGCATCATTTGGAATGTCGAAATAACGAATTGCACATTTTCAGTCGAGAATTGGAGGTGAATATTTGGCGACAATATTATGTGAGAAAAAGATATAAAATATTTAAGCAAAAAGAGAAAAAGAATGGTTTTTATTTTTAGAATAAAAAGCAGGAAATACATTGTCTCAGTAAAGAAGTGGGTTTTCTGAAAAAGCAGTTGCAAAAATTGAAAAACAAATTACTGGCGAGGTAGATTTCTGAATGTAAAGCTTTAAACTATAACGGCTTTTGAACAGCCAAGTAATTTACTATGCAATTAACGAATTTGCGATTATAAATAGGGCATCAAAAGACGTACCTGAATGTAACTCAGATACACTCGTGGAGGATATCAAGAATAGATTAACAAATGATAAAAACAAACGTATCTCGAAATCGGCGAGTTTATTATCAGACAAAACGCAGACCAACTCGGCATTAACACTGAGTCAGCAAAAGGTTGCTCGTGGATAAGAGAGAAAAATTGTAACAAATTGATTGCCGCTTTTTTAAACAAGAGTTTTACACTTATATACACTGTAACGTTCAAACGTCTCTTCAATCTGATTTTAGCATTTATAATTTTTTAATTGATTATCTTTACAACGTCGATCGACACCGTATCTTTAGAATATTAAATTTTTTTATAAAAACAGAGATTTTATTTTATAATAAAAGTATGGAATATTCTGGACTGTTTGTTCGAACGTTATTATCAGTTAGGTTAATGACTTGGATAATATTTAAATACTTTTTCTATATATTGCACTCAATTTTACAATATAACAATTATTATATATACACTTTTATATTGTTCTAAAATTTAAATAACACTCTGTGTTCTACATAGATCTTTTTCACTAATTGTATATACATCAATATATAAGTCGCTTATAAATAATTGCTTAATACATTTTAATACATAATTGCTTTTCAGATCTTGAATATAAAAAAATTTGTATTCAGTAATATAAAAATAAATTTTTCTTTTATAAAAATAATTGATGGAAAAATTATTTTAAATCATTTTCATGTTTAACAATTAATGGCATTTCACGTCTGGGCAGTAGTTGAATCTTCTCGTTGTTCATGAGAATCTCCTGGTAATACTGTATACTCTTCTCTGCCTCTGTAAAATAATGGATAAAATACAAATTTAATGAGTATTTCAAATAAAGTTTAAGTTATCGGGAATTCCGTTATATTTTCAAATTCATATATCTTTCACTAATTCCATAAAAACGTTTCTAAATTATTATATATATTGTATTATTAAATTGAACAAATGTAATAATAATTAAATTCTTTTACGTCATGGAATATCTTAAAATTGAACTTCAATTTTTAACGAGATTTAATAACCATATACTCTTCTGTTCTAGCTTTATCTGTAGGCAAATGAAAAAAGTTTTCACGAAACTACTACATCACATATTGAAAGAGGATAGCACACAACTGTTTTCGACCGTTTCTACGTCGAAAGTTTGAAATTAATAAAATAAGATGTGGAATATACAAATAAATTATAGGAACTTTTCGTATTATAGTTATATCGAACACGTTTTTATTTATAGAATTGTAAAACTATATATGTAATTTAATTTATCAGAAAACTATTTAAAATAAGGTGGACAAAATTTGTTGAAATGTTGTTAATGTTTTTATTTATTAAAAAGAATTTTCATCGCATAAAAAATATCTCATTATTTATTACTTTTATACATGATTACTGAACTGAAAAGTGAACGAAAAATCACGAAGTGAAAATATTTTCAATATAAATGCAGTATTAAGGTAATTAATAAATCAATAATAAATAAATTAAATATTTGAAGACGCCAACTTTAAATTGGATTAATTAATCAATCTATTTTTAATGTTCTATTCTATATTGATGTATCACTTTCTCGTAATTAAAATTTCAATATAGCATATCAAGTTTTTAAGCAGTTTTGATAAAAAAATGATTCATGTATTTTAAAACATCTCTTATCACTTTTTGAAATTGTTTGATCTGATTCGTTAAAGCAGAAACTCGGCGAATTCAATTTATTTGTAATTCTGAGGAATTCTCGATTGCGCCGGAGAAAATGAATTACGGAATCAATGCAAACTGATAAAAATAATTTATAACATTAAATTACAAATTTAAATAAATTGAAGAAAAGAAGAAATTCAATTTATAAAAGTCCAATATTGGTCAGAATGTACAGCATAAACAGTTTCTCAAAGAGAGGGATTTTCAAGCTCATATGCATTTGTTTTCGGATTTCCATGTGCTTTATTTCTGACAGGAATATTTAGCAAGCATGACTTTATATATAAATTCTGCATCATTAAATATACGTGTCTCTGAACGTCAGAAGTATGCGCCCATTAATCAGGGATCATAAAAAAATTTAATTTAAGAAACTGTATTTCAAAAATGTATTCATTATAAATGAGTTTAATAGCGTTTCAATTAAAATACTTGATAGCGCTTTTATTTTCATATCATATATAATCATATTTTTATCTTTCAAAAAGAATAGAAAAATTCTAATCCCTGTTTTTGCATCGTTGACTTTTCTAAATCGGTTTAACTTATGGTATTTTCAAGGATGTATATTTTCAGGGATATTGAAATATTTTGGCGATAAAAGCTTCACCTTGTTCCTTTTAGATGGAAAGGGGAAAAAGATAAAGTGGAAAGCTCGTAATATATATTTTTTCTCGCGTAAATAGGAGGTAATCACAGAATAAAAACTCAGGATGATGATAAAGTGAAAAATTGCAGTATATAAAGAAAATTAGAGTCTTAAATGTCTTTATAAATAAACATCAATTACAGCGTAAAAAATGTTGCAGTAAATTACAAAGTAAAGAAATGGTGCGTTGAAATAAAGAAATATTGTAAGAACAGGATATTGGATTTCGGAAATTGAATATTTAAAAAATTGAAAATGCGATCGAAGTGAAGATGGTTCTCCCTCACTGAGATTGCAGATTTTATCGAGACAAATTGTACGAGCGTGTGAAATTCACTGAGGCTTTTCTATCAAGCAAGTTAGAGAAGTTCCAGATCCTCCAGACAAATTAGAAAATGAGATATGAGACGAAACGAATAGCCCAGATAGTCAGCGTGCGACATGCGTCCATTTCTGCTAGTACAAACGATTTGCGGTGCCTCCGATGATTTTCCTGATGTCATTCATAGGTCAAAGTGTTAATCAATCAAAAACAAAAAGTGTATAATCTGTTCAGGGATCGAGGTAACGCAGCGCAGATTCTCAAACATTTTATTAAAATTCTATAAATGTATAAAAATGAGTCTATTCGATTTATCCGCATGCATCATAAATCTCTAGCTATATATAATCTAAACGAATCTATGGCCTTTTATTGTCAAGACCAATGTTTACTTTGTGAACATAAATATCATAGTTTCCGCGGGAAACACGTATCCTTAATAAATATCTTTGGACGCAATGAACATAACTCTCCCATACATGGAGGATCGTACGAACTGATGAAAAATAACAACATAAATAATTTAATCTCGTGTTGTCTCTACACAACTAATTTAACTCTAAAACTGTACAACTCAATCTACGTTTCATCTCAGCTGCACTCTTCGCCAAATGCTCATCGAAATACGCTTCCGTTTCATGCAAAGTAAGTTGAGTTATAACTCTGGCATCTGTTCAATGTATCATTTGTTTCGCAGAGAAATAGGAAATGAAGACCGACCAAGTGTTAGACTCGACCTTCCAGGTTGACTATTTTTTTGCTGGTATTTCTGTAAAGGAAAAACTAGAACTCTACCAATCGGAACTGACTAATCAATTAATTGATAACCAAATGAGAACCATCACCGCTCCCAAAAAGTGTCCAGACCATTTGATAAATGCCCTGAGCGATTTATTATGAGTTAGTCGAGCATGGAACAGCTGTTGAAATGGATTAATGAACGAAAACATGCTCGTGAATCAGATTTGCTATTTCATGCAAGACAACATTTTGGATGATAGCTCATGCGATGTGCAAACTTTGAAAGAAGCTTTTGATACTAAGTCGAGTTATTCATACCTGTATAAAAAGTAATGTTGGATAATAAAAAGAATGTCAAAAGCGACGGAAAATAACCCGAGACCGAATTTGGTCGGGTCACCAAAAATGCTTTCCCAGTCATCTGAAAAAATAAAATGTCATGTAAACGGAGAAACAATAGTGTATTTTTCAATTACAAAATAAATAGTTTTAAAATAACAGCTCTCATCGAAATTAAATTAATGTTAATTCAAAAGTTCTTTTAAAAGTCAAGCATAATTATTAGACTTATTATCACCTTGATTTGAAAGCGAGAACTGCCAGTATTTTAATTTTAATATTATTGCTTAATTAGAAAGTAAATAGTTAACATTGGTAATTTCTTATTTTAGTTATTATAAAACTAATAGTTACAGGAAAAGTGATTAGAATTATCAACTTTTCACTTGTACCATACAACATTTTTTACCATAAGTGTAATAATGAAATACTTTTCTCACGTGTATAGTAGAATAGAAATTTACTATATTCTTATTTGTAACATTTTTTATCGTAATTACCATAGTTATATGCGTTAATAATCATTTGCAACATGGATAAAATCCCTCCGACGAAGTCTAAAAATATGTTGCCTATGCTCCACCCAACGGTAGATTGTCTTTTGTAGTTGTAAAACGCTTGTGGAACATATTTAATAAGTGTGATCGAAAGCTTTATATAACTGCAGTAATAAAGAAAATCTAGCCACTGTATCGTTCGAGTAGTAGCAAGAATAATCGATACAAATACGAAGACAGCAAAAATTGCGTGAATAATACGTGCTGTCGTCGACACTCTTTGAGTTCCTTTCTAAAAAAAAATAAAATCACATTTATTGAAAGTACTCTGTCCCATAATGATTTCTATATTCATTATTCCAAGTCTCACCTCATATATAAAGCACTGAATAATAGTTATTAACGACGCTAAGAAAGCATGTATTCCAAAAAGTACATCATTCATTAAAATGGGATTAAGTCCTTTTGGAAATCTTCGGAAATATTCTTGCTGAAAAACAAATTTTGACATTACAATTTAAAATGACGATATAACAAACTTGCATTCAATTAGTAAATTACCTCTATTTCTGGGATCCAATATAGTCCACAGTTGAATAGCGAGTACATAAAAAATCCGACAATATTCAGCGACAAAAAATCAAAGTTCAAGCCGACGACGCTTTTCCTTTTGAAATTGATGTAAATTTGAGGATAAAAACTGACACTCCAGGCAAAGAAGTATATCCATCCTACAATTCTACTGATATGGAAAAGAAGTGGAGATTTCTCCACGATCACCCGAACAAATGCATCAGAGGCACTGCAAATGTAAATTTCAAAATGTTACGCATTGTTAATTAAGCTGAAATCAATTTGTAATTCGTACAGAGTAAAAAAAAAATACGAGGAAGCGAACGCCGTTCGAAAGTTTACTACATTTTCTCGATTTGATCGACTTGTTCAGGCTTAACCAGTGGTCAGTAGGTCATCAGAAATGTTGAGATAAAAAGTTAATTATTTCTAAGAATAATCAGCCAGTCCGGAATTTGCATCAAAGAAGTCGTTGGTTAAACAAACAAATGGGGCTATCAATTTTTGAATGAACGACTTTTACCGCTACACGTGAATTACCGTATGTATTTGTCTGGCAGACGAGTATTCAAGACAGGCAAGTTTTCTTTCCTCGTTCTGTATGCAAAGGTACATTTACATGGTCATTTGATGATAAAGACAGCCTTGACCATTTTCGCAGTAATCGAGAGAGTTGACCATGTGAATAACCTTTGGACGGGTTTTGTGATTTTTCTGTCACGCAACATAGTTTCCGACGATTCAATCATTTGAAATTTACTTAACGATTTGTCACACAGAGAAAAAATTAAAAATAACATCATTTTAATTAGTTTGAATTGATCTTTTTTATTGCAATTAAGACACAGTTTATTAATAAAAAGTTCAATATTTTTAAAGTACAATGAAAAATTGAAACAATTTGTGAAGAATCGCCAGAAGCATAAATAAAATTGTTTGATTGTTTTATTAATACTTTTATTGTATTTGAAAATGAATTGCAATTATTCTTACTAGTAAAATAAAATATTTATTGTATTATGACTTTTCATCTTTATTGTTCAGTGTAAATGGAAAACATATTTTCTTTCTTTTTCTAACACCTGATACTCACTTGACAACATTGCTAGGAGTCACATTCACAGTCAAAAGTGAATATCCTGCCCCGATACCCAAAACTTCTACAGACCAATCTTGATTGGTTGAATTTTCGTGAATTATAATACTGGCAGGGTCTGTTCTGATCAAATCAGCATGTTCTACAACGAAATTAACTTCTACATCTTCATAAATAGGTTCACTGAAAAATAAATAAAATGTATTTATTAAACAAAACTTAAAATTGACTTTCTGAATCAAATTAAATTGATTTTTTAAAATATTATTTTATAACCAATAACGTTCAAATTTGATTTACCTTGCGTGTAAAATAAATGTTACTTTTTTGCCTACTAGAACTTTCAGATCTTTTTTTACAATTTCAAGGCGGGTACTCGCTTCGCCAAAACCTGCAAATAAAATATCTTTATCAAAAATAATCCAGTGAGCGGAATTCGATAAATTGATATTGCAGCGTAAGTGAACACGCGATATCTATTATTCAAGTGGTGGTAATGACAAGAATTAATTGTAGCTGACAAGTCGCAAATTGCGACTTTTCGTGCAATAGTAATTTAAGCGTAAACAATTTTTGATTTGTCCAACTATTTTATCAATTAAAGCATTTCACGCGATCTTCCACAGGACTGCTTTTAAAATAGAATCTTTATACGCAATAAATACTAACGATTTAGAAAGCCACCTTGGCACGTTTGTTAGTTTGAATGATCACTTATCTTATTAGCATAAAAATATTTTCTCGAGTTCGAAACTTTGAGAAATTGAAATGAATTTATAAAAATAAAAAGTACAACTTTGTCGTCGATGCAAAAACACTTTAATGTCAAACAAAATGTTTCTTCTAAAAAAATGAGTTCTGTATACAAATATCTTACATAAAAAAATTATCAAAGAAATAAATGTCACAAATGTCGTTACATAAATAAAAATTGCAAACTATTTATAAAGCCATCCGAAACTATACTTATATTTGTTTTTAATTACTCACAAGAAATATGATTTTTCGTTTTCAATCATTCACTAAACACGTGCAATTTTTAAACTCACCTATTAGTGGTAGTAAAAGTAGGAACCACATACTGCTTATCCTGTTTATATGAGTCATTGTGGCAAATCTGAAAGGAAATAATTTTGTTATTGAAAAGGCAGAATTCAAGGCGGCAAATAAGCAATTTCCATTTTCATTAATAAATCATAAAATCGGTATTAGAAATAGTTTGCATTTGGTTTATATTATTTCTCCTGTGTAATTATATAATTATTTTTTCATTCATACATTATATCTATTAAACGGAACATTTTATTCCACATAGACAATTTCCAGATACTAATGATATATCTGATCATTTCACATTACAAAGTCAACAGCGACAAATCATTTATATTTATCAGAATGATTTGAAGGTCTGAGATTAAATTCCAAATTTTTGTACCTGCTATAATATGAATGTATCGAAACAAATGTGGCGAAAACAACTTCTGCAATGTAAATGATCCATCGCAATTGAAGAAAATGTTGTGACAGAAAACAAGCTGCGTTTTTGTTAATCAAATATTGGCATTTTTCATTCAAATAAATAATCAAGACATTATTGAATCGTTCCAGTGAAGCGATCTGTAACGAATTTTATCTTGATTACGACAAAAAGTCGAATGCTTGATAATACAGAAACTATTCTTCTAATTGCTTCGCAGCCTTTGTTTATTTTTGACAACTTGTTACGCAGATTATAATTCATGCAATGTTTCATTGATAATTTCAGCCAGAGGTGTAAATATGTTTAGCTTTTTTATTATTTTCGTTTCATTTGTTTCACTCCAGACTGACAAAATCAGACAACCGCGTAAAAAACAATAATTTATTTTAAATCATTGTTGGAGCATTAACAGACTGACAGATAATTGAGATTATTTTTAACTGTGATGAAAACACTTTTTGTCTTACCATTCACGTTGGTCACTTTTTTTCCTTATGTGCAAAGAATTGAGTCATTTATTTTTACTTTTACAATTTATAACGGCTAGTAGTAATGTTTTGAAAACGTAACACAGTTCATTTTGAAGCACAGTTTAGAGGTTATGTTATGATACTGCGGAACAGGGACGTCTAAACCGGTGGTATCATGTTACATTTTTATCTAATATTAATAGAACTACAAGTTAATTATCTAATAAACTTTGTCGGGTTATATTTAATTGGATAAATGGTTTGGAAATTTTCCGTTTAACTTCAGCTTTGTCAGAGAAATGAAAATAGTATTTTATGCGTTTTTCTTATTTTGTTAAAAAAATGTTTTTTGCAAATAGTTGTAAATTATGCTTATTTTGATTTTGTAACTTTTTTTCTAAATTTGCTTATTCTTTTTAACTTGAAGTTGTAAAATGAATAAGCAATACAGTTACGATGTTATGAAAAAATTGTGAAATTATGAATATATGCATATTCATATAAAAATGAAGATTATGCATTTTCATAATCATTCATTTTGTTAAGTTGTAATAATTACGATTACGCAAAAGATACATAGAAGTGTTTAATCATATAGAATAATAATTGCCACTGAATTATATTATTTAATATTAAACAGTTAGAAGATAAAGATAATGAATAAATGAAAAAAACTGTAAAAGGAAATTCAAATAATTGCGAAAAATTTGTCTTATATTTTATTTGATGCTGAAATACTGATTGTTGACAGAGGACTTGATCTCGTTTTTGATACACATACATTATTCATCGCCTAAAAAAACGAGTCGAAACCTTTATTGCATCTAATATCCTTTAATGTTGCATAACAGTGTCAAGAATCGCAAGTATTTTATTTAGTAAGTGGGTCAGAGAGATGGAACAATTAAATTCTTTAACGTCAATCAATATTAACATCGATTGATCTACAAGTAAACTCTTAATTCTACTGTTCGATCTACATTTAAACTTTAACCGTTTCCAATGTTATAACATTTCTCAACCAATTCCTGCTAAAAGTGAAAGAGTAGTATTAAGGAGTGAAAGAGGAAATGACCAAAACAATAAGAGCGGCTGCTTTTAAATGTAATTAATTGAAAGCTCGTTAAAAATAAAGTTATAGATAAAACAGTGTAACGAACTCTACTTCCGATAAAACTAAGATCACATTCGCAACGGAGTAGTCGCTCTTATCCGATTCGTTGAATTAGAATTTTTATCAATATGGCAAGAGATTATGTTGCTAGCACTGGAGTTTAAATTTTTACATCTCCCAAATGTGCCAAGGTAAGAGATCCTTTCAGAAACTGCATTCCGTTGTGGCATAAGGTAAATAATCCATATCAGTTCGATGTCTAGCGATAGTATTCAAATATCGTGCTTTGCATGAGTCACATTTAATATATCTAGTCAAAGAAATTAGGTCATTTTCCCGCGCGGTATATTCGTTAGTTATCTTCGTCCAACGTAAAGGGGTTTTACGACTGATTCGCGGAACCTTGACTCTGCAAGTCCAGATTTGCCGTCATTCTTTATCGCTCGTGAACAACAATGTTTACAAATAAATGCCGTTCAATTTCATGCCATGCACCTAAATGATTGGTAAACTTCATTAACGTTGAATAACAAAGTAGCTTTCGATTGACCGTTAATGCTCTATCTGGAAAAGTGACTGATAAATGAATCTAAGTATTTTGAAGAGAAACCGACTTATTTTAAAGCGTTTTTTCATAATATCGAAATTGCACAATATCAAGTTAGTGAGTTCCTGGTTAAGTTTAAGAATTCAATCCCGAAGGAATAGGAAAAGATAACCTTGCGAAAATTTAATATGTGCTTGTTTCATAGAATAGTTTGTGTTTTTCATAACATTTTTAAAAGAGGTTTTTATGGGAATGTATTTTTTGCAGGTGAATTTCATAGTTGTTCTTATGGTGAAATAACTCCAGAAATTGAAACATATTCAAAAAGTTATGTAAGTAAAAAATTTTTTTTTTGTTTTTTTTTTTAGTTTTGACCATCAATTATAGTTTTATGG
>JABFQD010004468.1:0-11761 GCA_022817045.1 Psix sp. ZL-2020
ATAATTATCATTTTATTTTTCA
Source organism: Psix sp. ZL-2020 (assembly GCA_022817045.1). Taxonomy (NCBI): domain Eukaryota; kingdom Metazoa; phylum Arthropoda; class Insecta; order Hymenoptera; family Scelionidae; genus Psix; species Psix sp. ZL-2020. The sequence continues at coordinate 23 of JABFQD010004468.1, forward strand.
ATAGAGTAAATTCGTGTATGATTTAATTTCTAGGAAGTAAATATATATATATTTTTATTAAACTTTATTACATGAAACATAATAAATCGTTTATAATATAAGTAAAATAAAATTCGATAAAATCCGCTCTTACAAAGTTTGATTAGCTTTAACTATACAAACAAAATCAGATCTAAATAATCAGTTTTATTATTTACAACGTCATATATGATCATATTTGATTTGACGCAAACCCACAAACTTTCATTTAATTACATTTTTTCAGACCTGTAACATTTTTTTCGGGATTTGAGAACTTGCGGTCCCGTTGCGGTATGGTCACGTTATGTCAATATAATTGTAATTGTATTTATAAGTCTGGATGTAAATAACAAATAAAATAGTGAATGAAATAAAAAGTATGATAGTAGTCAATTTAACTGACTGTTTAGCTCCACCAATTTGTACAGTCAACGAATGTACTATCATTTTATTGATAATAAGTATTATCATAATCATTGATATGTTGTAGATATTTTAAATACAAAACTACTAGCTTTGAAGATTTATTTACTAAAACTTGCACCGATGAAATAATAATATATTTACTGTTATTAAACTGGTAGAATTTTAGTAATTATTATTTTTCTTACACATATAGGATAAGGAGCATTTTTACGTACCTTTTTACGCGTGAGAAAAGAAGTAATGGAAAAAGAACCTTCTTCACACACGAAACTGTCATTTTTACCATTTTGAACTGAAAACTAAATAGATTTTAAAAAGATCTCACTTTAACTGTTACTTCTAAAAAAACAGTTAAACAGTTATAGTTTACAACTTGTAAAACATTGGTGATTTCCCACTTGTATGAGTTTAGATTTGCTAACTTTTCCTACAAGATATACAATATACAATATATCATGTCTTTGGAATATATATATAGTGATAGATTTGGTTATTTAGTTGGAACTTATATAGATACACGTATGGTTACATTAATGAGTACCATGAATCATATACAATTTCGAAGTAAAAAAATTTAGATTTACAATGAATATTTTATTAGTTTCTATGTAAAATAATATTACATAAAAGTCAGCGTAATATCGTGTTTATTTGAATAGAAAAAAAAATAAAAGGAGTTGAACTATAAATTTTGAAGTAATATAGAAATTCTGTTTAAAAAATCAACAATTATTAATCAAATTCAATGTCTAATTATAATGGAATTCAAATTTCATTGATAGATAATCACTAAACTTCGAGGAGTTGAAAAATTAAACTAAAAGATAATAAAAAACTAATAACTAATAACATTTTTCAATTTTTAAAAAAATAAAAACTGATAATTTTTGGATGGTCCACATAATTATAATTACTTTTAACAATGTACTTTAGTAAACGCTACATAAATTTAGCACGAACGTACGTATAGAATGAAAAGTGAGATTGATAATTAGTTATTATGTCAAATAAAAAAAATTCGATCAATTTCGGTAGGAAGTTATTATATTGTATTCGCTTATACATCTGTGTACTCAAGAATTTAACTCTTGGTCTTAAAGTTATTTTATGAATAATTGGGCTTTACTGAAAGTAATGAATGCTAGTTTATTTTTCAAATTGATCATCTAGATTTATTGTTACAAATAATAATTTATTTATTTCTGATTCAGATAATGTACACAGTTAATTTTATATAGTTTCATAATTAGTGATTTACTGTCGAAGAATATATACGTATGCTGAGAACAAGTAAAAATATAATTTAAGAAAACTCAATTATAAAAATGATTAGCATATTTCATCTGTTATGAAGAATATATCCTAATATATTTTGTGTAATGAAATATCGTCTCAACTACCAATCACGATAAATTGTTGCGTGTTCCTTCTTATATCTGTTATTACAAATTTGCACTGTTACAAATTTCAACGCTTGTTCCGCCGAAGCTTAGATAATACTATGAATCACTTGTAGACTCGCTTGTACGGATAGAATTTTTGAGCTCCGTGTTCGTCGCCTTTTTACATCTTTTGACATTATTGCTAATATCGAAGTTAATAGCGAATGCGAACGCTCGGGGCGAGCTCAGAAGAGATCGTTGGTAGCGGAAGGCTGTCCAAGAAGGCTTATCGAAAGTTATTTATGTCGCGGCGGTTATACCTGCGCTTTTACTTATACGAGCCCAACCAAGCTCGTTCGCCTGCCTTTTCCGTACTTACAATATGCAACTACGGGGTATTCAATGCGCATAGAATGGTCGACTCAAAAATTTTTAATATCCGTATATTGTGCGAAAGAAGAAAAATTTTGTCGTATACCCTTTATTGCACGGTTATTTCCATTAAATTTCTTCTCCCAAATCTAACTTTATACGACACATTCGATAACAATTCAAAGTAGTTTCTCACTCAGAAAAGTCTTATATTTTCGTTGCAGAGGAAACACGTTGAGAAATTACAGATTTACTATTGATATTTACTCATTTGATAATAATTAGAACTATAAATTTACCAAGCTACATAAATTATGCACTTTACACCATTCATAAATTACATGTGTTGCATATTCATTCGTATCAACGATTTTAATTTGCTTATAATTATCACTTTCTCTGTAAGTTATGTTATTTCTCATTATTCTAATTTCTAGTACGGTAATTACAAATCATGTATATAATGAGTACTGAATGCAAAAAGTGAATATTCCTACTTTTATCATATATGGTAAATATCATTACGGATATAAGTTGAACAAGAATGATTTTTATACACCCAAAGACAAATTATTCGTTTGATCATTTGAAGATTAAGTTCGGTTTGTCCCTCTGGCTTATTGTTTTTGTTAGTTGTTAACATTGCTAAATTGGTGAACACTGTATCATTGTCAATGTTTCATAACAGCAATCTTTTTGTACAAAACATGGATAACAGAAAGTGTAACCCATTTCATATACTGCTCTCGTTTCTTTACCGGAAATGAAAAACGTTTACTCGAAGTTATAGACGACTGTAAATGACCAGACATTATCATTTTCAGAAATATACAAACGCTAGACAAACATGAATCACATATTCCAGGACCAAACTATTTTAATAGCTATTTTTGCATGTTCAATCTATTAATTACGTGAATTTTATCTCGTTTAATGAATTATATCATTAGAAATTGATTCATTTATTTTAACTATCGTCGGAACCGGAAATCTTTTAAATGAGTTCGTTAGTTTTTCATAGAGTAAAATGTAATGAATATTTATGATTGGAATTAGTTTTAATAGTATCGAGGAAACGTGGCAGTAAAATGGATTTGAAAAAAGTGAAAAAAGCTCTGTTTAGAAAATAAAACGAATTTGTTTTCAGTTGTTTTTATTGGAGAAATTAATGCGATTTTTGTTCCATATACTAAATGAAAATCTGAAAGGCGTGGAAATGTAAAACGACAAACATAATATGCATAAGAAAACATTTACAGCGTATAAAGACACTGTCATTTAATTGTCCATAAAAAGACGCAGCTGCCTGTTATTATAACGCAATGTGATAAATTCAGTTCTGAGGCTTAAACAGTTATTCACCAATCACTAAATCTTAGAATCTTTTCTCGCAAAGGTGCACGCACGTGTTTGCTATACTTATCCCTACAATGTTCCGATTATTATGCTAATCGATGCGTGACATCGTTTAACTGCTAAAATAAATTTGAAAATGTGCATATATATGAAAATAACTTTCTCTTAGGACAAAATTATCTTTAAGAAGTAATTTTAGCATCGAATTCATTGTTATCTGGGATTATGACATGTAAAAGGAAGAATTTAATCGTCGCGTATAACTTTTATTTGATATCATAAAATATGCAATCATTATCAGCCATATTAGCATGCTGTACACAATATTGCGTATATGAAGTAGAGTTTCAGTCATTCACAAGAAATTATTTTCATTCCAATGTAAATCTTTGTGGTATCATTTAATTTGAACTACTATATGATTATAGATCATAGATTTCAAGAACTCTGCAGAACTATGTGCCATTTGGTCAGCTCATTATAAGTATATTTTCGGAAAAAGAAATATTAAGAACTTCCTGAAGTTAATTAAGCAGCTATAATTTCGGTCTAAATAAGGAGAAACATTAGTCCGGAAACGACTATGTGATTTTGTCGGTCGTATTAATCGGATCAGAAACGAACGAAATAAAATCTTGAAACGGATCTTAGAAAGTCATTGACTACGAAATTTACCCCTTTTTTTGGAAAAAATAAACTTTGATAAGATACTCAAGCTAAACAACTACTGAAATATTTGCAATCTAAATTAAAGTTAACTGTGAATAAATTAATTCAATTCTAACCTTACAAAGCAAATTTTGAAGTTTCTTGGAACTATGCTTGAAATAAAATGTAAATTTCATTTATCATCTATTTGTTTTATTTAATGAATTTATATATGACACAAAGTTAAGATACAATGCAAATTAATTCGGTTTTATTCACTTGTTATGTAATATGGAGCAATTGAGATTGTATTCAAAATTATTTTTACATCTCTGAAGCAAATGGACTACTAAATAAATGTTAGTTTCTTTAACGCAGAATTCCAAAATGTTCCCGCTTTTTGAATTGGTTGCGCTCTTTCCGTTATCTATATTCCAAGCCATACAATTTTTATTACTGCAATTTCTCTTTTTGTACAGGAATTGAACGGATATCATCCTCTAAGCTCATGAGATTCGAGTCACGTAATCCTATGCGTGATAAGAATGCAAGTGAAAGAGCTATGCAGGAAATAAAAATAATCTGTTGATAGGGAACACAAATGACGAATTAAAGGATAATAAAAAGTTAACTTAATGTGTTAGCTCGAATCTACACCTTCAACAGTAAGTAGCCCTTGATATCTGGTCGCGCGCAGCATTCTAGCTTACAGTGCGGTTTAGCGTCGCGATAGTGGCAACGCTTGGAATTTTATATTATTTTCCAGATTACTGATTATTGAGTACGACATGTTGTTGCAGTTAGACGTAGTAATATAACTTCACACGCCGCGCCAAGAATGCAATGCTATGTAATATAATATTGCCGGCCGGCTGAATCGTAAAATAGAAGCCAGTCGATAATAGTCATTTCGTCACATTTTTATATTCGCGCGTAAAATACGGAGCCAGACTAGAATGTCTGATCTTTTCCGATCACTATGAAGCACACGAGGCTAAGTGATGTCGCAAAATTTTTCGCCGTTGTATTTTGCTATTTGTGTCAATCAGACTTATATTAGGAGTGAAACCACATAGCCAAGCTGAATTTCAAAGAAAAACGCGATTGATGATGACAACCTTACGAATAATCTTTCTTTTCAATAACTTTTCTTCGCTCAATGACGAGTTTAAATTAAATTGTACGGCAACTATAATGAATGCGAGCTATTTGTTTGATTTACAGTATGCTTTTCTACTTCGTTATTTCGTATCACCGGCCACCTTTGACACGTCGATGGTCCGTGTTATTTATCATTGCGATTTTTTTCTACAGCCATACAGATTTTGAAAGTTGTCTGCTATGGAATTAAACATAAATCATGTATAACGAGCCATTGCAAGGCAGTGCGAATAGTCGCTGAACTATTCTGGTACGATGCTTCAAAGTATTCTTCTTGCATTTCCTGTTAGCAATAGCTAATCTGATTTCATTTGGTTTGCTTCATTATTGAACGCACAAAGCATAATTGTACTTAATTTTTTTAAGTCATAAACACTAGCTCAACAATATCAATAATAATCAGAGTATCGCCTATTGTGTTTATTGATTATCTTATGCAAAGCCCTGTATTTGGAAATAATTATGCATTTGTTTTCAATATGGTAAAAAGGTTATAATTTTCTATGTAACATGTGAAGTTAGAAACTGTTATTTCAAGTTTAATATATTTGAAATACCAAGTTATACCTCAATGATTAACATTATTCAAATGAATTGTTTTTTCTTAATAACCCATTTGAATTTCTGAATACTTCTACATCATTTTTGTAGTACATTAATATAGAGTTTATTCAGGTTTTTTATTTAAATTTAAATAATAGATAATAAATGATATTTAATACTTACAACACTTTATAACATACTTTATTATTTTGTATAACTACAAAAATAATGAAAAAAGTTTTTAAACAAATTTTAAAAATATAAAACAAATATAAAATTAGTTGAATCACTTAAAAATAATATCTTTCAAAATTCGACTTAAATCCTACAAAATAATCTAAAAAAATGCAAGTATATAGTCAAAAACTATAGAAATGAAAAAATTGATATAGATTTAAATTAAAACCACTATGAATCGGCGACACTTGAAAATATGAATTGTTTGCAGTGACATAATCGTTAAATCCATTTTTTAATAAATACTTTAATTATCAGTTATTTTAAAATTTCTTAAAACTTTGTTTTAATCTTGATACTGTAATGCATCGTTTCCTCAAATTTGTTATAGTACATTTAAAAACGTGACGTTTTTTATCATAAAGGTATTGTGAAATGTAGGGATAAATATGTAATTCTTACTGCACTCTATATATCATGTATAGTGACCATAAAATATAACATGTAATTATTTAATTATATAATTTTATTGTATAGTTTTGAATTTCAATTATGCATAACCTTAAATAAATATCGGTATGCTATTTTTCCCACCTCGTGAAATAAAATACACTATTAATTAAAACTTAAAGTGATAAAAAAACCTTGCAATGGATTCAGAAAATCATTTCATAGAATAATGTTTAGATACATTTAAAATATATATTGACTATCTTATCATGAAAAATAATGAAAATTCAATCGACTAAAATTATTAGGTATTAACATATTCTAAAATTAGTGTTACAATGTTGTTCCGCTATATGGAACAATTATGCTGATTTTATGTATTTAGCTTTGACTAAATACATAAGGTCAAGACGCAATATCGACTTAAATATAAAACATAAAGGAATGTACGAAAAAATGTTCGACAAGAATAAAAGATCGTGGAATACTCAGTGCATACAAACTTACGGAGACTCGCACGCTCCTCCTAATAAGGAACTCCTTATCGTCGATACTAATCGCCCCATCCTTACTAGGACAGGAAATAGTCTCTCCGCACGAATCGCGGCATGCTCACTTGGGAGCGCCCAGGCATAGGCATCCGCTGCAGATGTGTAAATAAATATCAAACTAAGAAAAACCGCATATCATTGTCTTTGAATTGGTTTTGTTTTTTCTATTGTTACTACAAGTTTATTCGCAATATATATCTAAACTGATAATACATGATTAGCATTAAATATCTAGTACATTTTCATTACTCAATTGAAAAGCATCTACATAGTTAATATTATTTTTCTGTGATAAAAAGTCTGCAATTAAAAATAAATTAAGGTAAATTTTATTCATTCGTTAAGATTCTAATTAAAATTTGTAAACAATTGTTAGAAATGTTAATTGAGAAGACAGAAGATATAAAATAGTTCATTGAAAAAACATAAACAGTTAAAATAATAAAATAAAAGAAAACTTTTTAAACAAAAATAGAAGAATGACGTAAGGTGTAATGGTTAGACCTACGTGGTAGCATTGTCGATTTCTAGATATAGTTAGTGCCTGAAATTCGCTTCGGGTTGTAGGAAAACCAAAGGCAAATTTCAGACTCTTGACAAAATATTCTAATGAGTCGTAGGGAGCTTTTTTAGTAAATTTTGATTGATTGATAAGCGACTTAACGTGCTCAGACTAACCTCATAACTAGCGGCTATCATGAAAATCACAAAATCATTCAATTGCAATAATTTGATTAATTATAGTACATATTAATCTGAGTGTAGGAACTTCTTTCCCTCTCTCACATAAAAAAAATCACACATTTCATATACTAGCATAGTTTACAAGCGATAGAGTTTCATCATGAAATTATTTTCGAATAAATTTAAGGAATCTATTATTTTTAAACAAGCTCTAATTACTAATGCCTAAATCAGGTTAAATATGACTGTATTTTCTTAAAAAGTGCATATTCCTTAAAATTCTGTGTAAGCATTAAAAAGTATGTAACTATTATATGACGGTTTCCGGCGTCTCATAAATATAAAAGAATCATAGTTTAGATTAATTTCAAGATTTTAGTAGTCATTTCGAGTTTCATCTAGAAAAAAGAAAACGACAACAGTCGGTTAATGTTGCTAAATAAACTAGCGCTTAGCGATTTCACGGTGTCTCAACAAGTCAGCGCCGACATAACAAATGCAGTTATTCCACAGAAGATGCGTCGCTCACGCACACGATTTGCAAACGCCAGTGTGTGTCACAATTGTAAGAAGGAGAAAAAAAATACTGATGTCTTAAATTTGTATCATTGTGTTGCATTGACGACAATTATACCTCGATGTTATAAGTGCAGCATTATGCGTTTACGTCAAATAACGGTTGTTGCATTCGCAGAAATAATTTTATTGTTGAAAGACGTTGTTATTGTAGAAACATCTTGGGCACTTTCCAGTTCAGAATATATAATTCCCATTGCGTTCGCAGAATCTTGTTTATGTAAATCATAAAATGAAATTTCGCCTAGCAAATGTTTTATTCGATTCGCGAATTCTCGATGCAATAAAGCTAAAAAGTGAATTCGCTCGAAAAAGTATTAATGCTTGAATTTTTATGCCGGTCGTCAGTCTTAAATAGGATGATGTGTTTTGAGACGAGTAGCTGCTAAGACGTACATTGAGAGCATCTCTTGAGACGAGTACAACGACCTGTGAAACAATGTCACTCATTGTGTCACAATGTCATGTCATGTTATTGTTTCGGGAAGAAAGAACGAAATTCTGTGCAATTGAACATGTGCTTATCATAACGAAAAAAGTCCGTACAGTATTCCTCGAATGAAGTTGAAAAAATTGTTCTGCACAACGTGGATGATCCGTCATTCTGAAATTTGCTACGGAGAAAATATCATACTTGATATCTATGTTGATAAACATAATAATATAAGACCTGATGAGTGTGTTTCATCACATCATCACAAATCAGTGCCTAGTAGAAGGTACCCTGTTGCGCTATTTCCTCGATACCGAAGAAGGCGACGTGAGACTCGGATAACCAGGACGATATACAAGGATAAAGCATGCGACGAAACTCGAGATTTGACGCTTATCCTACAGTACTGGATAAAGCCAATCGTGTTTTTCTCGCGAATCGTGACTTATCTTCGAAACCCAAGAACATGCTGTAAGACCAACTCGGAAGAAAGAGGTGTGCAAATTTCGGTGTCTCAGCTGGAACAATCTATATGAAATCTGCGATTTGAATGAAAACATAACTCAAAAGTCTCTCTCTCCTCTAAATTTGATCTTGGAGATTTGGCGTTGCTGAAATGCGACCAGTAAGAAACACCTTACGTGATCGGTGCTAATCAAAATATTTCTTGACGAAGCATATGGACGTTTAAAGACTACTGAAACGAGCTCTGAAGTTGGTCCAACATTGGAGACGTTTCGCCAACTTCCCACGACTGTTGAAATGTTTTGTGTTCATTAGTTGACTCGGAGAAAGAAAGAAATACACGCGCGGAGTGAGAAAGAGAAAGCGGCAGTGCTCAGGTCATTGCATAGTTTCCTACCACAAGCGTACGCGCTGTGTCTCACAACCTTTTGCTTCACTGGCGTGAGAATTGCGAGCGTCATTCTAGGGCTCAGTTTGCACAAATTCTTTCCTCGCTGCAGCGCGTGTTCGTTTCACTTGTTAAATTACGTTTGATATATGTACTCTTTACTGGATCGCATATTTATGGGAAATTACATGTATTTCTGATGCCATACACAAAATGTCGACACTCTTGACTTTATCTATAGGAAACTTGAGCTGTATTTCAGTTTCGCATTTATATTTTTTTATCGATTTAAATAAAGACTTATGTTGCTTTCGAGAAAATCGAATGATTATAATAATCGCAAGGCATATGTGATATTAAGTTAAATTGCTTGAGGAAACTTATAGGAAATTCAAATGCAAAGAGGATGAAGACGCGACCTTGTAGTTGACGAACACCATAGAAGATTAGTATGTCGCGAAGATTTGGGAATTGTAGGTACATCCTGAGTTATAATATTGCAAACGTAAACAGAGCAACCGCCCTGTAACTTTTTTGCGGCTGCTCGTTAGGCGATGGCACGTCGTGTCCGCGGCGTCCCTGCGCATTTAAATGCAGTTAATGACCTCTTCGTCCCTAGAGAGTCTCTTAACTGTACATGAAACTGCCGTCGCTAGCGTAAGTCTCTTTATCCGCCGACGTGACAAAAACTGCCGAAAAGCGCCCTTTGCAGCAAACTTGCATGATAAATAAATACTCTTTATTTTTATTTTCTCAAGCGATAAACATTCTGCAAAAAATTCCTCGCAATGATCTCCGCTTGAGGTACCGTCTCACTTGCTGTCTAATTACATAAATGTTTATTCATCTCCTGGAAAATACTTTTTTAACATAATGTACTTGATTATAATTTGTAAAATTTCGATTTTGAATCATTCTGGCAAAAAATTATTAAGAAATTTATAGCGATATTAATATTGCCGTATTAACAACATTTTGTATGATTTTTTCAATTAAAGTTTGATTTCTCGCACAAAGTTACACAGTTTAGTTTCTCCATAAACGATATAACAGGAAAATGCAGAGAATGGTTGAGCAAATAAGTTCTTTGCTGCTTATATAGACATAACAAATTATTTTACGTGTGAGCATGCGTGAATAAAAATTAAAAGTCACAGTTCTTATGTTGTCGTAAGGAGATTGTGTGTCACTATACCCATGGCGTTTTATTTTATTTTCACATTTTACTGTTTTATGCTATGTTTGACTCTCGTAACTTTTTCCCCTTATTGCAATTTTTTTACACTCTTTATAGACGCGCGCAACTCCGCAATGATTCAGATGTCGTGCATCTCATAATCAAGCCTCGGAAGACTAGTGCATCAGCTCTTCCTTATTTCATATGTCGCGCCGAAGCGTGGACGTGCATTTTCAAGCGCTCTTAATATCGCAAATCTAACGAGTCTGCAACAGGCTATGTATCGCGCAGCAAATCGCACTTATTTGTCAAGCATTTATTAATTATAGCTGTCTCGACTCACGCCGATTTATTATTCCTTGTGTTTACTCATAAACTCGTTCTAAACAAAAAAATCTGACGAGTTCATATTTTTTTTTTATTCTCTACCAGAAACACCATCTAAAGTTTTTTCAGCATTATTTGTATAAATTAAATATTTTTATTTTATTATTTGCAATTGTGACATTTTTGGTCCATGTTATATGGTTTCAATGTAGAATAATTATATACTATTTGTATTAAAGGTGATTAACACTTTTTTTTATCTTACACTTTGTGCAACTCTTTACGGATGTAATCATCTTACAGCAAAAATGTGTTATAATGTTGTAATTCAAAAAGTAAATTTAATGAGGAACACGATCATTTTCGATATTGAACAAAAAATCTAAATTTTTAATAATCGACTATCGTAATAGTGTTTGCTGTAAGGCAGAGACTCATTGAATGCAAACACTACTTAATTTTAATGATTTAAGTTCCTGTAGGATGTTCAACAGATATTTTTGAAATATGATCATAATAAGAAAACACTTAGATTAATGATAATTGATTTAAGAATGAAAATATTTTGGCGTTAAAAAATTAATAAGTTTAAATACATTATT
>JABFQD010004469.1:0-11760 GCA_022817045.1 Psix sp. ZL-2020
ACTTTTGCACCAGATCTCATATGAGATCATTTAAATCATTATTTTTTTAATATTTTTACTGAATCATGTAAAAGGTGATATTTCTATGATATATAATATTAAATATATAAAGCTGTATATAAATTTAATTAAAAAACTACTTAATTGTATGATGTCAATACAGTTTTTAATATAAACTAATAATATCAAAATAGCATTATAATTTTATTTAAAATTGCATTGGATGTCTGTAGGAAATCTAGCTGCAATTGGTTCTATGTCACCTGTAATTGATGTATGGGATTTGGATATTGTAAACAGTTTAGAACCAGCATTCAGACTTGGATGCAAAGCAAGTAAAAAGAAAAAGCGTCAAGCAGTTGGGCACAGTGATGCTGTTTTAGACCTTGCGTGGAATATTGAATTCAAGTTCGTTATATATTTTTATTATCATAAATAATTTTATTTAAAAATTCATATATTTTATATTAATTTTAATATTTTAGGCATATTTTAGCTTCGGGATCAGTCGATCGTACAGTACTATTGTGGGATCTAGAAAACGGTAAACCAGCGACAAAATTATCTGCATTTGAAGAAAAAGTACAGACAATTGAATGGAGTCCTGAAGCAAATTCATGTTTACTTACTGGTTGTGCTGACAAGTAAGTTTTCAATTTTTTCTTATTTTTTATAATATTATGTTTTACATAATTATATTTCATTTTTTAAATCGATAAAATGAGTATTTTTTAAATGATATTTTTGTCTCTTCTTTACCGATTTTAGATACGTTAGATTGTTTGATTGTACCACAGACAATAACTTCAAACGCTGGCAAGTATCTGGGGAGGTCGAACGAGTAACATGGAATAAAGCAAATTCGAATATATGCTTTGTAAGTAAAAATTAATAAAATTATTTCAACACCTGTATTAAAAATAATACTTTCGATTATTACACAAAATATCATATCTTTTACTATGCCTTATTTTTCAATGTAGGTCAAGAAATACAAAATTTGCATCGTTTTTCGCTGTTACGTAGATTTTAACAATTTCTTTTACATCATTTTTAGGTCAGTACAAATGTTGGCACTATAGAATGCATTGATATCAGAAACGAAGGTGAAGTTTTATGGAAGACAAAAATTGATGAAAAAGAAATAACTGGTTTGTATTCAACATGATTTATTTATATTTTGTAATTAACATGTATAAACATGTATTCATTTAATATAATATAATTAACAACTTTTATTTTAAATCAATTTTTTTCAATATTTTATAAATGATTGAATATGAAATATTTATTGTCCTTGTGGTTATTCTTTATTCATTTCTTTTTAATATTTGTTCGAATTACACATTTCAGGTTTATGCGTAAGCAAGGCTGAAATTCCCATGCTAGTCGCAGGATCTGGAAGCGGAGACATTACCGTATGGGACATATCTGATTACGCGGCAGGATTGAACAAACAAATATCCCATAAAACCAGTAATTTGGGTACCATTCAATGTCTTTCCGGAAATCCTGACAATCCGCACGTTTACGTTGCCGGTGGAGACAACAAATCGCACAATTTGCGCATCTTCGATTTTTCTAAACAAACTCACATTGACATACCAGAATAAACATTTATACATTTAATTCACGTTGTAGTACATACAATGACCATGTATATTATCCTGTAAAGCAATTGAAATATCTTTTTTATTCAAAAAGTAAAAAATAAAAAAAATTGTAAATTGATGATCTGTGTTAAAGGAAATCGGTTCAGTTGTCGGGCGTTTTCCCTGGCGTGGAAAATTGCACTAAAAACCCATATGTACGCGTATAAAAATCGGTGCGTGTGATAAAGGCGTACGCGGCCCTTCAGCCGACGGAAAAAAGAAAAAAATAAAAGAAAGCCCCCGGCGTCGCGCTCCCCTTTTTTTACCCCTCCTTAGAGGCACCTGGACCTAAATCCACGTTCACCCTTCTAAGCTTTACCCTAACTTTTTAAATCCCACCACTGTGCCATGCAACGCACAACCCCTGATCCACAGTTTACCCCCTACTTGATCGGTCGAAGGGTTGTTTTAAATAATAATAACGCGATTCTCAATTGGGAAGAACCCTGCCAGTCGTTTGCTCGATCCTTGCTGAATAAGACACGTCCTTAGTGTTTCTCAGACTCGTCGTCGTCGTCGTTTCACAATGAAAAGTCACGGTCAAGTTAGCCCGTATGAATTGTGATCAAGTGTACAAACTTACTGATCTGGTGAAACTTGGTGTTTTTGTCTCAGTACCTGAGTATCGGTTAAGACAAAGCATAGCATCTTTTTAGTTTTGGCAAAATGGATCTATAAAGTTGATGGTAACATTTACTGAAATCATATTTTTTTATTATATTTAAATTTAATTTTATTTTTAAAAAAAAATTTTTTCTTTTAAATTTATTAGAATTCTTTATTTTTAACAGTTGAAGTAATATTGATATGAGAATCAGTATCTTATAATAATTGCAAAGCATAATTTACATGAAAGGTTTTTAATTATTCAAGTAAATTTATTTGAAGTAGCAATAGTTTTAATTTTTTAAATGGTATGGTTGGTAGTTTTTTGTTTGTCTGATTTAAAATATGTGGATTCATTAAAATAGGCTTAGGGTTCATTCATGTTCTATTCAAATATCTTTTACATTTTATTTCATGGTAATGAATATGGAGAGAAACGAACAATCGATACAACTTTGATCAAGTTTCAAAATTGTATTTCTTGAAATAAATACTGCTAAAAAAGTAATAGGAGAAAGCCTAATTTAAAACGAAGTTAGGGAAAGGGGGTTAAAGAACGAGGGTTACAGTGGGACAAATCACCCTACATGCTGCATCATCCACGCTGTGGATTTTTTTTTAGTTTTCGGTTACGAGAAAAAGGAAGATTTCATATTCTTGGATATATCTTTAGTGAATGAAAAAATGTCTTTTTTTATTATTAGATTCATTTGAGATTTACGTTTCTAATTTAATAGATTAGTTATAAAATAATATAGTTTTTAATTGTTATAGCCGTTTTTTAATGTTAAAAATGCAATATTTTATGAAAATATAAGTAATGTATTAAATTATGACAAAGTCCAAAAATTTATATTAAAAATGAATGTATGAATAGTCAATTATTCAGAGAAGTTCAGTTTTTACGATTTTTGGCTGACACGATGCATGAAATACATTATCGAATTGGAAACATTTAATTATTGATATTTATTTATATGCTTCGAATTATAGCGTCGCTAATTTTCGTTCAATGCACTAATATTGTAAATTTTCTGAAAATGTGCTAAATAATTTTTGCAATAATTTCATTTTTAAAATTACTTTTAACCGACCAAGTTTATTTTCGTGCGAAGCGACTGAATTTCAGTAATTCTTTAAATTTTTAAAATGATTTATAGATTAAGAAATAAACATATTTTGAAAACGTAACATATTTTCATTGCTAGAAGTATTAAATGTATTGAAACTAAAATGAACGTTCATTAAAAAATTAAACTAAGCTTATTTAGTCAATTATAATTAATTATTCAAAAACCATTACTTTTTCAATTAAAATTTTTTCACCACACAATTATATTAAACATACGAAACGTTTCTTTCTTTGTATAAATTCAGTTACCTCTATTATTGTCTAATAATGTCTAAACATTTTTTTTAATTTGTGTAGAAAAATGTTTATATTAATAAATAAACAATGAAAAATAATCTGAATGTTTAATTAAATTTTTTTAAAAATTATTTGTAAAAAATAGAAAATTCAATTTTAATATTTCACATAACATTTTTGTCTTTTTGACAATAAATGTTAAATAAAATTTCAGAAACGAATATGAAATATTAATAAAGTAAATAAGAGTTGTATGATACTCGTCGCCATTTTATAAAAGTCGGTCTGACAAAATAAGCGAACGTCCGACGCGTGCATGATAAAAGGAGAAAAATACAATTCGGAAATCGAGGGGACAGTGTCGAGTATTTCTAACAAGTTAGCAAGCCGGGGGGTGTGTAAGGATCGTCCTTTGACCCTCCGATCCGGCTGTCCATTGGTCAGATCGAGCTCTCTAGTCTACCTATAACAACAATATATCGATTATTCCCCAAATTGGGACATCACTATAATTACCGAACTAAATAACTTTTATGCTAAGCCAAACTTAGGGGGTGTGGCTTGCTTTATTATTCGAGACCCCATCTTGGATATCCGTATATATTACAAGCAATGACACAAACTAAATTAAAGGATTTTGCGTAAAAAAATAATTTGTACAAAATAAGTTCTATCTATCTATAAAAATTATATATATATTGTATACATATAGGTGTATTACGTAAAAGTATATTAACTTCGTGGTTGAAAGTCCACTATGCGGAAACTTATAATTGTGTGTACTTTTCGCTACTCAAAAAATATTTTCATAAATATGTGAAAAAAATATCTAAAAATTAAACGCTGAATAATAGTAATATCGTATTAAAAACAAAACTGGCAATCGAATGCATTTGATTTAATTACAATTACTGAATTTTTTAGAAGCTTGTTTCATAATTCATAATGAAAAGATAATCACTTTTTCTTTTTAATTAATGTTGACGTTTTACCATATTTTTATTCCGATATTAATAAAGGAAGTATTCATTTTATTCTATAAATGTTTAAATTGCGTTATGAAAAAATTATTCTCTTTTAGAAAATATATACAAATTGAATGATTAATAATTGCCATTTAAATTAATAGTTTATTATGATAGTTTTATTATGTTCATTGAAACAATAAAAATACTTCGATTTTAAACAAGTAAACAATTTAAATTAAAAAAATGATAATATCATTTTCAGGAAATAATTATCTTTAAACCTGTTAAATGTTATTTTAATTGGAATAAACAAATTTTAGAATTTGAAAATGTAATCAAATTTATTTATTATAAATAAAATTTAATAGATTTAACAAAGATTGTACTTTAAATATATTTGAAATAACATACAATAAGTTGTTTTTTTACTTTGTATTAAAATATATTCTTGTATAGTAATTTATATGTATATATATTTTTAATAACAACTTCAAAATGCGAATTTGCTTAATGGAGAACTTTTTTTCTATTAAATTGAAATTGAAGCGTAATGATCGGAGATGTTCACGGTCATTTTTCAGAATCACTCAAGTGAAATTGCGGAATCAAGTTTCTTTCTTCTTTCTTAGTCATTAAAATCATTGAAAGAGATTTTCGAAACGCAACTAAAAACAAGTCAATAAATCATTATGTAAAATAATTAAAGATTTATGTTAAATTTTACTGTGAATAAAATATCTATGATTCGAAAGAAAAATACACGAGAAACATAACGTTGTCGAAAACTTGAAAAAATACATTTTGATGACTTGTGAATCACCTTTAGAAACCTTTAAAAATAAATATATTCATTCTTCAATTAATAAAAAAAGTTAATTGGAATATAATTTAAACTTTAATAGAGAAATTAATATTATAAAAACGGGAAAATTCATCAAAATAAAAACAATATAATCATGCAAATGTTAAAAAAGATAAAATAACAGTTTTTGTCAATTAATGATATAAAAATTTGAAAAAAGTGAAAAATTCAAATTAATAGATTACTTTTAGTATATTTTTATATTAATTTAAAGAACACATACTTATAATATATTCTTAACTTAACGTTATATTATTTTAATACCATAATCAGTCAAACTCTTTTTATAAGAAAAAATGAATCAATATGGAAATATGAAGATGACGAAAGTTTAAAATAAAATTATTTATTAAAAAAATGTTAAATTGAACTTATTATATTTTTCTTAACTTAATAAAATTAATGTGATTAATATTTATTAACTATACAAATTTTATTAAATATAAAATTTCGTCTGTTAGTGAACAACATATTGAATTTTCAATATTCATCAATTTTGTTCAATTTATCTTTTTATTATATTTTATTTCTAATATTTAAAATAGATAAAATTATCTGAAATTGTTCATTTTTCTAGAGTTCCAAAATATGATATATAATGTTTGGAAAATGATCATGTTCGCAAACAGACTCACGTAAAAAATTAAAGATGTAATATTTTTAACGATACAAAATACAAAATTAAGGATTTTATCAACATTTTCTAATGAAGAAATGTTGATTGTAATAAAAATTCGAAATTGCGAAATGTATTTTTTTAAATATAAAAATTGACAATTCATTGAATATTATTGTTGATAAACGATTATTAAATTAATAGGGTCTATCTACGATAATCTGCAAATTTTTTAATAAAAATTACAAATTGTATATAAAAGTGTGGACATTGTAAAAATATAAAAAATTACTAGTCGTAAAATAGTAAAATTCACGCGATAAATTATTAATTTCACAAAGTTAGAATCTTTACCATTTTTATAATAAATTTTACAATTGTTGGTAGTATTTTTCCCCTAAGTCATAACACAAATTTTATATTTGTGTTATCTTTCTTGATATTTCTATGTTTTCACTTTCTTATCCATTTTATAATTTTTATTCTAAAATTTGTAATTACTCAAACTTTTTTTTTCTCTCAGTGAACAATTTCTCTTAATTCCAGATGAACTTATGCTCCAATTACTTCAAAAAACCGCAAATCCATCCACAATTGTTAACCTTTTTGAGAAATCATAAAACAATTAAATGTTGAAGAATAAAATCCTTGTTGAAAAATGAAAAGGATTTCATAAGGACAAAGTGAAGAATAGAAACAAAAGGCTGCCAGATCGGAGCGTGGGGGCTCTAGAAAGCAGCAAGGATAAGCCGCGCGAAGGCATAAAGGAAGGCCTGCTGGGCGACGCAAACAATTTGTCGCGAGATTTCGCGTTCGCTAGACGCGTCGTCGGGAATCGAACTCCCCGCGCGGTTATTTCTGCTCTCCTGCTTTCCACTAATTATTTAAATTGCGCGCGGATATGCGCAAGTCAAAGTGCCACCAATTATTCGCTAATAGAATTACGATATTCCGAGGTCGTTTACTCCGCGGTAAAAATGGAATTATCCTGCCGAGCGGTCTCACGTGTCAAGCAGCCGCACGGAGATTTCAGGTGATCAAATAAATATAATATTTTCATATACATGCGCGCTGATTTGGTTGACGTTACATCGTTGCCTCTTCATTAACTCGACTCGCCTTTTGCAGGCGCGCACCGCGAAGGAGCGCATATATCTCCCGCTGTCAATTATTTAGTTATACAGTGCTGTCATATTTTCCAATTATCCCCATTTGTGTTGATTGCCATTAAACAGAAACACGTTCGATTTTATGACGATAAAATTAATTTGACGAAAAAACAGATATCAATTTAAATAGCTCAACATTTAACTTTCACGTGGTTTTTTTTAACATCAACTTATAAGCAATATTTTTGTAAATTTACAATGCGTCAATGCAACACAAGCGACTGACCATTTTCCGAGTGAAAATAATTGAACTTAATTAACCGACATAAACTATATGTGGAATACATTTTTTCAGTTGATTAGTTCACTGGCGAAATGTAGCAGTTGTCAATCTGGTTGGTGCATCAAGTTTGGATCACTAATTTAGTTTGGAGCATTTGAAATGTGCACAGAGTAAAATTAGTTTCATCGAAAAATGTAATCTCCCAACTATCTGTTCTCTAAATTTAACGCGGCTAATATTAATATTGTACCGGAAATGATTTGTTAATGAACGTTTTTGCTATTGATTACTGGCGCAAAACAAGTGACAAATATTATCATCCTTGATCCAAAATTGACTATATCGATTATTCATGACCAAATGGTCGTATCTGCAACATAATTATTGGCGTTAAAAAATTGATTGTCTTCTTTCGCGGACTGCAAGAAACGTGAAATATCTTCCACGGAGTATTTTTGCGCAATTGAATAGCGCACCTTTTTTCCCGAGCAAAATCGAATCCGAGGCAACTTAAAAACTTCTCAACGCGATCGATTTCCCGTTAATAAGAAATGTCCTTTAATTACGGGGACCGCAAGAAAAATCGATTTTTGAATTGTCAAAATCTTGCGTCGAAGAAGAGCCATTGCGCAAGCGCGATAGGTAAAATAGATCGCGCTTTTTCGCGACCAATGATTGCGCAAATATTTCGTATCAAAGGGAGAGACCCTGCGTTTTTGCAGCCACTCTACGTCACCGGTTCTCGAAATTATAAAACCTTCAGCACGTAATCGCAGCGAAGCATAGTGCACTTTTTGCTGTCCGAGAGAACGATTATCATGCTTTTTCATAGCAGTTCTCGTACACGAGAGAAATCTTTTGCGTCGCTTAAACTTGGGTATGTCGGCGGCGTTAAACTTTAGGCTGGCGAAAAGAGCTCGAACGTGATCGGCAGAGTCACGCTCGAACTGACGCCGATTCATTCGTCGGTTGCCAAATGAATTTCCGCAGTAAATTCGACGAGGGTGCGCACAGTGTCCCAGCGATCGCTTTACGATCCGCGGAATCGGCCGATGAAAAAAAACACGACGAGCCGTAATTGTACGGCTTATGAACCGAACGAGAACGGAAACAATAACTGAGATGAAGTTTACGCAACTTCATGCAGTTCGAATATTGTTTCTCCCTTCTTTCTTCCTGTCTTCCTCCCCTCGGCCGATTTGCGTTCAGTTTCTCATTGCGAAAATCAGTTTTTGCTAAGCAGCCACTCTTTTCTGAACAAAGTGCTGCAGAGCGCAGAATGACTTTTCTTGGAAATAATACTGCCGCTCGCAATGAACATTTTAAAAGTTTACTTTTGAGAGTATCGAGTATACAAGCGGAGAGAAAAGTTTGCTAAAAAATGTTCTATTTCGATACGGCAAGGTGTGCATATATATTTCGATAAACGTACTTCCGGCGGAAAAAACTAGCTGTTTTGACATATCAACTATTTTCGTACTTTTTTTACACATGGATGTTACTTTTTATTAGCATTGTGAAACGTGTCGAAATTTGTGTATATAAATGCATTTATTCGGTTATTTAATAGACGCTATTAAGAGTGAATTATATTTGAAATATCGTAGAAAGCTCAACTGATTTGATTTAATTGGCAGTAATAGATGCAGAATTTAATTTTGCAAATCATTTTCAATATTTTTTAAACGATTGTCTGAATAGTGAAAATATTGAAGTGTTTTAATGGAAATGATAAATGATATGTTTTTATTCAGTTAAAAATAATAAGAAAATAATAATAAAGTTAAAAATAATCTCTGTATAAAATTGTTAAATATATGAATATATTAATGAAATTTACATCTATGAGGAAAGATTACGTTGCATGGTTTTTGACGATTATGATTTTTTATTTTTTTATCACAGTTAATAAAACGGAAATCAAAATAAGGGTGTATTTTATTAAATACAAACTTAACATGTTTTAATTTAGAGATTGCAAATGCATGTTTTATTCATTGAAATTCTACATTTTCGAATTTTGAGGACAGTTTAATATAATTATAGTTTTTTACATTGTTTAAAGAGTTTGAGTATTATTTTTGAAAATATCACTAATTTCTGAATGGTTAAAAGAAATAATGGCGATTCGTATGAAATTCAAAACGTATATACATCATGAAATATAAAACTTTTTCTATTAAATAATATAAATGTTATTTATTGATGAGTCTGAATATTTCGGATTGTAAAATTCACAATATATATTCCTGAAATCGGAAAAAAGTGTTTATTTTCAAATATGGTATTTCGAAATTTACGGAATTGATACAATTACACATAGAAAAGAAATTTCAAAACGCGAAAATTAGATAATTGTCCTCATTTTTACTTAATCTTTAAGAAAAATATTAATAATGATATTTATTTTTTTAAATTATTAATAGAACACAAAAAAAATTTGATAGAAAACCTCATATTTTAAGTTTGTTAATTACATTGATAACAGAAAAATAATAATATTAACTACTGTACGAAAGTGACTCCATACCGATTATAGAAAGTAAATTCAAATTAATATTGTAAGTTAGTTCATATACTATCAACATGTTATAAACATCAATAATGTAAAAATAATTCAAAAAGTTAAATTAATTATATTAACATAATATAATTCTCAAAATAATTATAACATTTTTTTTAGATTAGTTTGTTATATGTCTATAAAATACGAATCTTATATTTCATACAAAACATACAATATATTGTATATTTCTATAAAAAATCGAATTATTTAAATTTATAAATTGTCTTACGATCAATATAAATATTAAGTTACAAATACAAGTAATATCTAAAACCACAAAAACTCTACAAACTAAAAACGACTTCACTACATAAAAAGAAACAGCATATTAAAAAAATACATTGAAAGTGTCTCAAAAACTAATTTACTTATTAAATTTTCGCTTCATCGCATTCACAACCGAACGGGAAAGACCTTTTATTCTAGTAAATCCCAACGCGCCCCGCTAAAAACGTCCCCGATATTCGACCAGAATGCCGATTAGGGCGAAAATAATGAAATCGAAGTGCGAAAAAGCTCATATTCACGCGACCGCTAAGAATTGGACAGTACTCGTTGCTGGCAAGCAGCGCATCTGCATGACAAATGCCGGCGCGGCTTAAAAAGCCGAGGTGCTTTCTCGTAATATTTTTTCCCACGGCTGAGAAAACAAAAGTTGCAGAATTGCTGTATCACGAAGAGCATAAACGAGAGCCGGTTCGCTCGCAATAGTGCTTTAACGCTTCGACGGCTCATTCGATCTTGGCAAGC
Source organism: Psix sp. ZL-2020 (assembly GCA_022817045.1). NCBI lineage: Eukaryota > Metazoa > Arthropoda > Insecta > Hymenoptera > Scelionidae > Psix > Psix sp. ZL-2020. The sequence goes on from JABFQD010004469.1 coordinate 10,782, forward strand.
GGCCTTTTATAGTTTTCAATCTCTTCTGTGTTTCTTCTGCCGCCCCGTTACTCCAATTTCAATTGCTCTCACTTGCTCGGCCGTCGCTGCGCGCATCCCGTCGGCATCAATCTGTTATAAATGTATTACGAAGCATCAACTAAATCCCGCGCAGTATCTTCTAGCCGTAAACTTTTCCTGCGCCTGCCGCCGTCCAATATATTATGTTTCCAGTAGCCTCGCAAAATTCGAACGGACGAGGAATTTCGTACTGGAGCGCTATTGAATTAACGCCGATCCAGAGTGCGGGTTTCATCTTCGATATGACGGCTTTTATGTTTTCCAACGAGTCCATTTTTTTTCGTTATCCTGCTAATCGTTTTCATTATACTCAAGTCTCACGAGCTTCGTTTTCGCGAGGTGTAATTTTCTTTAAGAGGTTTTGCGGAAAGAGGAAATACATGATGATGTAGGTTGTTTTTAATTTGTTGAGTCTTTGTGGAGAGGAAAGGGGAGACTAGAGATGGATATAGAAGATGATATGAAATATATCGTGCGTGAGATTTTCTGGATTTTGATAAGAGTTAATGGAACAAGTGTATGAATGGAAGAGAATAAAGTCCGGATAAAACAGACGGTATTTTTTGGGTATAAAATTTTAAATTTAACTTTACATTCAAAAGTTGATTATTTATATAGAATATTATTCATATATAGTTCATAGCAATTGAAGTATAATTCGGTTATATAAAGTATCTTATTATAGTATAGGTCGAAGTTTTATTTGTGGTATGTTAGATTTTACACTGTTTAAGATTAGAATGATTTATAATACAAATTTCTATAATTATATGTAATATTTTTATCGTGGTAATTTTTATTTTTTTGTTAATTAATATGCACTTTTGTTATAAAATTAAAAAATTATGAATTTGTTTTTTCATTTCATCAAAAATGAAATTCACTCAAACATGCTTGTTTGAATCGAATAAAAAATTTT
>JABFQD010004470.1:0-11758 GCA_022817045.1 Psix sp. ZL-2020
TCTCTAGGATGCAGTTACCTCTAGAATTTGGTGCAAGCATACTCTACTTGGGTGTAAGTTCCTTGGCATTTACATCACCGCCGAGTACAAGCAATGATGTACTTCTTTAGCTGTTCTTGGGATTCAGTAATAAGGTCTTCGGAAGTGAGATAGCATCTAATAAGAGTAATTTTTTCACTTTGTGTTTTCATTATCCACTATATAGTTACATGAGTTATGATTCGGGATTTTCTATGATCAATTACACAGATTGCTAATTTTTTTTAGTCCCAAGCTCCGGTCCTAGACCAGGGCCGTATCTAAATGTCCCACTGTCCATTCCAGATCTACCCCTGATCTGTACCTACCCTTTATCAGCCTTAGTTTCTCCCGAAGTTCAGACTGGGACTCAGTCCAGTTGTTTGCCCTGGGATTCCTGGTCTAGATCTCTCTCTTCTCGATTCTGCTGATGTCCAAAATAATAGTTCTGTGATCCAACATAGATGGTTCGTTGCTCACTCTCCAACTATATGTGTCCTTTTAGACTCATACTGCACCGACTCTAGTCGAAAACCTCTTCTCTACTCCTCGTGATTAAGGAAGGTAGATAATAAAATTGAACAAAATAATATTGAATAACAAAAATCTAAATATTAAAAATACTATGCAATGTTGGCGATCAAATGTTTGAAACAGTCGCATCGATAATCATTCGCTCGTATCTAGAACAGCATTGTACATTTCTTGTAAATAAATAAAAATGTTCAGAAGGTTGAAGAATTATATTCCAAACACTTTTAAAATTACTGCAAATGTTAGCAAATTTATTATTTATTTTTATTTATTATATTATCGTAGTTAATTTATGAGTTAGCCAAGTATCGCGTAATTTATCGGTTTTGTTTACTTGTTAAATCAAACGAACTCACCAAGTGAAGTTCGATTGAAATTATGTCTTGGGTCTCGTCCGGATAAAAAAACTGTGTTAGTGCTTCAAGCACGTTTTGACAACAGAATTTAAAATTTTCAAAATTCGAATACTAGGTTGGGTTGTTAATAGTCTGTATCGTCATGAGTTCAAAGCCATCGCAAATCGTTTATTCTATACGGGTGGGATTTTTTTTGTCTTGGGAAGTCCATCCGAACGAGACCCCAGACATAATTACAATCAAACTTATTCGATTTAACAATTATGTCTATTGGTCTCGTCCGGATGGAAAAAGTGTAGAAGTTTAAAGTACGATTTGCGTATGTAATAATTTTATGTTGAATATATAATAACTCATTTTATTAAACGTAGTATATTACTTTACACTTTGTTACGTAAAACAGAATTACTAAAGTCTTCTCGATTTATAATTGGTTGGTTATAGTAATTTGCGAACACCTTAGAATTGCCCGACCAACCCGCAGCATGTTTGATAATATCTATGGTCACTCCTTATTTCGCTGCAAAACATGTCGTGTTCTATGACCCGAAAAATTATGTATACCTCATTCTTCTAGCATCTTTCTGATCTATCTGCTGATGGTTTGCGCTCCTACCACTTTACAAGGCTTATTATATGATATAAATAAATTATCACAATCTTGAGGTTTTAGATGTTTAATTCGATTAATATAATATTCTAACAAGCTCATTATACATAGTTTTTTCTGATCTTGAAATCGCGAAAAAACAAACAAAATTTGGGAACGACCTGGTGCATACGTTTTAATTCTGTCTGGTACTTTAATCATTAATTTTGTATCTAGTGAAATACCCGAAAGTTTTATTAAAGCGAGTATTTGTGCTCTGTGCCCGGTTCCTAAAACTAGTAATAAGATAAGCTTTTTTGAAATGACATCTAAAGCAATATACGAAGCAAATAAAAAATATATTTCTTCTTTCGTACCATTGGCAGATTTCTTTGGCAATCAAAGATAAATGTGGATATTGAATCGAACTGAATTCATTTATATATAACAATGCAGTAGAGTTGTATATTCTTAATAGAATATTACAATTAAAACAGTTCTTTGCAAATGAGTGGAATGCATTCAATGCTACTCTAAGCTCAAGACTATTTATATGTTCTTTTCTACTTTCTTTAGGCAACCAAGCTGCTGTTTTCGAGTTTCCACAAGATGCACCCCATCAAATGATATTATTCCGATCATAATCTTGTGAAATGTTGATCTACCATTGAAAATCTTTATGAATGAGAGAATAAACATAATCTTTGAAATTTGAATTTGAATTTTTTAGAGCTAAGAATTCTGTTCTTTCAAAACTTTTGGTGTATGGTAGTCTATACTGAACTGCAGGACAAACACATATCAAAGATCCGATCGTGCTAGCAAAATCTCGTATTTTACATTTGTTCTTTTCTTATATGTTTAAAACCATTTTTAATACTTTTCCGCTTTTTGTCTCAGGGACTGAAATTAATTGTTCAACTGAATTAAACAAAAAAACCTATATATTTACATGTTTGCGAATTAAAAACTCTAAAGATTGGAGAAGATTTGATGTGTTGATTACATTAGACGTACACTCATCATATGATGCACCAAACAGTAAAAAATCGTCTAAATATACTACGGAACTGTATCTCTTTTTGCGCATAAAAGTTACAATTTTAGTAAATATGTATTATACGGTTGCTAATCCGAAGGGTAAAACATTGAATTAGAGATCTATGGAAGTCATCCAATAGATTGGTAGCATTAATCTAACCACTGTACGCTAATCCTCTAATTTAAAATGTTCTGTAATTACATATTTATTAAGTTCTTTGACATTGAGGATAAACCGCACACCACCTGAAGGTGTTTGTCTTAAAAAGAATGAAGATAAGAATTGTTCTTCGGATGATGTAGCTATTTGTATGACTCTTTTATTAAGTAACCTGCGAATCTCATTATTACAAGAACTAGAGGTTGAATTGTCGAAAGTTATTTCTTTTCTCACTAGTATTGGATGAGGTTTTAAAGTAAAAGAAATTTAATACCCTTGTATATCATTTAAGACAGTCTCATCTTTTGTCAACGCAAGCCAATTATCAAGAAAAAATTTTAAACGACCATCTGTATTTACATTATTCAATTGCGGTAATTTGATCGGGATCTCGACGTTGATCGGCGGTTGCGTGTGAAATTAGCCCGATTCTGGTGGTATCCCCCTGCCTAACGATTCGATATCGGGGCCTTGCGAGCAGAGAGTCTTTAGTTTTCCGATGATTAAGGATAATATTTTTTCTAGCCTTGTATAATATTAGCGTTGAAAATTGGTTGTTGACTCTTTTTCTTAATTGTCCGCTAATAGATACATTTCTTCAGCTATTCTAGTAGTGGCCTCTTTTAAATATTACATTGTATCTGATTTAAGCAAGTCTGAGATATCAGAGCCCAAAGCTTCTAAGAATGTTCTCACTCAAGACTGTAGCTCCATCTGGTATTCATCTCCTTTTTTCACCGATACTACCAAGGTTAAACTAATTTCTTTGTTTATTTTTGGCGGACTTAAAAACAGAAATTTATCTTTCACTTCATATTTTACCAGGAATTTTGAACGGCAATTGTCCTTTAGACCGGTCTTTACTTCTGACTGAGTTGATTCAATAATTACTGGATTCTACAAGAAATTATCCATCTCAAGAGATGGTTAGCCAAATAACTCAGTAACTCGAAAGTCATATTCATGCGTTCCGATAATGCTTAATTTATCAACAATTATATCGAAAGTTACATTTAATCTAGATTCGAAAAAAGAGAACACGAGTGAGTGAAAAGACAAGATATGACATGAACAAATTGGTTACGTCCTCTCTTTAACCTTTTATGAGGTCCGGTAAAAAGCATTCAGGGAGGCAATATACCTAGTACAATGCTACGACTCTGTTGAATCGTTTGCTTAGTCGTAGTTTCATGATTAGCAGTCGAAATGTTAGAATCAGAAGCCATGGTTTGTTTTTCGTCATGTTTTTGCATAAGAAGTATTTTTTCCAGAGTTTCATTCAAGACATTAATAAGTTAAGGATTTTCTAGAACTTGGTCGTTTGTTCTTGCTGTTTCTTCTACTTTTCCTTTTGATTTTTCTTTTAAATTACTATGTGTTGTTTCTGATTTGTCTAAAACTTCCGATTTATGTTTAGCACGATTTTCTCGCGACTTTGATCGATTCCTCTTCATCGATGGACTTCTTATTTTATGTCTTTTATTTGGATCATCTTTCTTAGATCTTTCTGAAGAAAGACCACGCTTATGTTCCGACATGTTAAAAATCAAGGCGTGTTGTCAGTACGCACAACAGAAAACACAATAACGATAGAGACTATTAACAATCCAACCTAGAGATAGATAGTTGAAGGACGCTCTAGTATTCGAATTTTTATAATTTGAAATTCTGCTCTCAAAACGTGCCTGAAGCACTAACTACACTTTTTTCATCCGGACGAGACCAATAGACATAATTTTAGTTGTCACTAAAAGAATTCCTTTGAAAAGCAAAATTGTTGGCATATTTGGGTTCAGTCTATTTCTTAAATACTGTATTTGTAATAATATTATTTACTTTGACTTATTTTACTTCTTCAGCAAACGTGTGTTGTCAATCAAATATAAATTAATGAACCATCATTATCATGCCATCTATATGTTACCTTTCTTTCTATGCTTCTTATCGATTACAGTATCACAAATTAATTGATTTGATACGTTTTTTTCGTTAAATCGTGTTGTCTTCCAGTCAGCATGTGATCAATTAATTAAGTCAAATGTATTTTGCGCTTAATATAATCATGAAAAACTTAATGTGTGAACTTCAATTTAGTACATTACTGTTTTGTATCTATGTTGACAGCTTAAGCGTCAGAAACTTTGATGACACGTTTGATAACACGCGTTTATTGATTCAGACGAAGCTTAATTTACTCAGATTTTTTAAACTTGCTCGTAGCTGTATTGATAGTAGGACACTTTTCCAATCGATTTTTTCCATAAAGACTTCTTTCCAAAAGTTATATTATTATACATATAATAGGACAATGCAAGCTTTTGACTTAGAACTGGATTGTAAGTCTATAGTTTAGAATTGGTTGTTATGTCCAATAGCCCCAAGGTACTTTGAGATTTCAGTAGCTTTCTTCAGGATCCTCTCTTTACATTCCAATCTGGCAATAATCTTCGATTTTATGACTTTTCTTCTAAGGTCCAGCTTGCGAAACAGGATTTCAGCGTCAGCTTGCTTTTTCAGCAGTTCGTTGTTGGAACGTGAAAAATAGAATATCTATATGCTCAGACATGTTATTCGTCCAGGATTGGTTCTGAAGTATAGCTTAATACATATTCCACAGCTTCGTTGAATATTTAGGGTGCGTCCTTCCGCTTGCCTGAGCAAGTTTGCCCCGAAAATAGTTATTTTCGAAGTACTTGGTAACTTCTATAAAAGTCGCCCATAAATATGTCAAAGGCAAGACCTACATTTTCGATGGGCACAAAGGCTGTCATCATCTTCTTCTATGATCATCTGGGCCGCTTCCTTGATGTTATGGTCCTCAGGATCATCGTATGCTGCCTGCAACTCTTCCGACTGTATTCGGCGGAACACTGACTGGCGCAGAAGGAAAACGCAAGCTTTCACATCGAAACGTAATTTTTCTGTGGCAATAATGATTGCTACTTCAAAGTTGGTGATGGAAATGACGTACTCATGCCTATTGCACTCATTTCTAACCACTTAAAACACCTATTTTAAAAGATAAAGTTAGTATTTTTAGTGTATGTAAGTGTAGTTGTTTTATTTATTCAGGTACCATCTCATATGCTTTTTTGTTTTATTCAGCATCAATATTCATCAAATTTTGTTGAATTTCTGTAGGTACTTCTAAGCAGTTCAGATTCAAAACATTTATCTTCGTGTTAGGAAAACAAATTTTTTATGACAGTTCATGAAGTTGTTTGTGTTTTATAATGATGGAAAAGTCAACGAAACGCGGTGTTTTGTTTTTCATTAACCACTAAGTTTATTATAGTTATTGATCAAATTTATTTTACACATTAAAGGGAGGACTTGCAAGGCATTAATTTCTACTACTGAAAAACATATGCTACGATACTTGAAATAAACTCAATAACGTCAAGAAGTACCTTGTTTCTAGATGCTTATAACTTTCTTTATTTTTATTGAATCGGTCCTTCTGTTGAATATAAATTCTTTACACAAATTCAAGTTTTTTAATAAGGTTTAAAAAAGTATAGGTTTAATACCATTTTATTTCAAGAAACAGTTTCAAAGTTTACGAAAACTTGAATAAAAAACCATTTTTTCTAAATTAATCACAGCACCACCTTTTGCCTCGTTTTAACAAACTTGAATGCGATACTCGAACTCCAGTTCTGAGCTTTAATTTTATCCTTTAAAAAACTTGAATTTGAATCGTATATATCCAAGTTCTGATCGTTTGAGAACAGTGAAAATTTTTACTAAATTAGGGTGTTGGTATTTTTTTGACGAGTGTATATGTATTTTATGATCAATTAGGCCATGTATATCTGCCAAGAAAACTTCAAGGTTAGAATGATCAATATTCTTTTTTTCGTTAATAATACCGTAGTATTGTAATATGATATGGACTAAATAAATCAAATGGGAATTTAAAGTAGGGTTATCTGATATTACTAATGCGTATTGTGTGTGCGCGTAAGATGTTTGACGTAGCTTTTCAATAAATGCAAGAATTAGAATACAACAAATACAATATGGGTTCTAGGGGCAATTTTTTCCCTGTACGTATAAAAGATTACTTACATTAAGTATACTCATTTTTTCATATTTTTGATAACATTTCAAAAACGAAGATTTTAAGCTGCAATTTGATAAACAAATAACCGTTTCCAATTAAAATTATAGAAGATACAGACGGTTGGAGCATATTCATTTTGTTTTTGTAAATTTATAAAATATGATTATAAATATATATTATATATATATATTTATAATTTATGAATGGCTCGTCATTGGACTTTGCTTGGTAGCAACCACGTCACTAATTTTTGTGATATGTCTTATATATATATTCATTATATGATTAAGTTTAGGTAGATTTTAATTCGCAGGAACACTTACGACGCATTACTTGGCTGTTTTTTCTCAAAAACGGCCAAGAAGGGTAGCAAAAGCAGAATGGAATGAAAGAAGCGGCTCTGTGATATTGCGGAGGTCAGGGACTGCGAGCATGGCTCTTCATTGCAGGTTACAGTTAAAAGCGATTCATTACTCTTAAAAGAAAGAAAGTTATAGCGCCGCACCTTCGTGCAAGCGCGCCGGTAAGCGCCGCCGCTAACGGCGAGCTCTTCAGGGTCTTTGGCACCTGGAAAAGATCGCGAACATGTAGTGAACCAAGCCCGCAGTTGTACGAACATACGAGTTTGTGCTAACCTGGATGAGAAAAAGAGAGAAAGTGATTTAGTTACACACCCCGTGATCACATAAAAAAACGTAGTCAGCTTACTCTTTCCGGCCTCCTCGGGTGCTTAGCAAATCTAGTTGTCGTTATCCAGTTTACACGGCTCTTCCTACTCCTTGTGTTGCTTAGCTTCGCATGTCAACGCCATCTCTTGCACCCAAAAAACAATGCTCCAATCTGTTTCACCGTTTCGAGGCAGACGATCCGGGAGCCATCGACTGCGCAAAACATAGCTTCTCGCAAAACGTTACCATCGTTGTTAATCGTGTTCGATAATATTACTCCGTTCTTCGTTAACCAAAATTTGGCCCGATTTGGCAAGTGGCATGCAAGATTTTTCTGCCAGTCAATCAATAGGCTGATCGATTTGCAAGCATTCAATTTTGTTTAAATAAAACTACAAACCCTGTATTTTTTCTATACTAAGGTGTTACGAAATGCGTGTGTATATATAGTGAACATAAGATGAATCATAAAATTCATGTTATTACAAAAGTGCACCTTGGACAAACGCGCTTAGCTAAAAAAATTGAGGATATAATATTAATATAAAAAATATGAAGTAAAACAATAAATAATTAGGTTGAAACTAAGACGCATAAGGAAAATACATGAATATAATACAGATATAAAATAAAACTATTATATGTAAATAATATAATTCACTTGACAATAAACTATCGACTACGAGTAAAAGTTTAAATTCTTAGCCGATTTGTTGATTTCATAAAGATATTTTTCGGTTATAAATTCTAGAAAAAAGTAGCTTGGACAATAAACGATTTTTACATTGAGATGGTAGAACAAAAAACGATCAACTGTTTCTAAAAAGAACTCTTCAGATCTTTGATATTGTTAGCTGCTCTCACGAGAAAATGGCGTGACAAGTGAGATGGACAACCTAAGAAAGGATAAGAAGTATCTAAGAAATAGTTACAACGGCTGTCGATTTGTAACCATTTGGTTTTGTTAATAAAAGAAGAAATATTTTCGCATTTTTTTAATTCGAAGATGAACCTAATAGTTGAGTTAAAACATTATTACAGTCTATTATCGTATGGATTATACAAATTGGTGAAAAGAAAACAATAGTAGTCAAAATTATGCGGGATTGGAGAAAGTAGTCACTAGAAAATATGTTGACCTTGGCGAAAAAATGTTTTCAAACCTTTCTGTTATTTGAATTCAAAATCATGCGAGATCATCAAGCTATCAAGTTTAGTTTCTTGGAGATTCACAACTTGTTCATGATCATTGAATGAAATATAATATCATATCTTATATAAGATATATATTATTATATTATATTATTATATATATTACATAATATTATATATTATATAAGAAAAAAGTTAATGCTTCAATTAATTTAATTCTTTACGATATAAATAAACATTTTTGAATCGAAGACTATAAGTGCCAATCAGGCTGCCGATTTTCTACAATTTAATCTTCCACTGACGATATCACGTATTATAACTATATCCTCACTGGATTGAACAATGAAATTGTTCAACTTTGAAACTGACACAAGTTACATTCGTTGCATTAAAAATTTTTTAAAATCATAAGTAGCTGATTTTTTTATGATACGTTAGCATTCAAAACATCGTGATAATGTTTAAAAATGGAAAGAATTTGCAAAATGGATTATTCGAACTGCATTAAAAACGTGGTAGTTTAAATGAAAAAATGATAAATGAATATTCATTTCAGTTTTCCAAATAAAGATCGGAATATATCTCTATCGGAATATAAATATCACAGCCAATGAATATATTAAAGATAAAATAGTCTTACGAATAATAAAATTTTTTCTACATATTTCACCTGGTTATAAAAAAATGGGATTACCATTAAACGTCATGTGCCTACGCAAGTCATGAAGGACATTAAAATCACAGAAAGTTTTATTTCTTAAAAGCATTGGACTCGTTTAGAGGTTAAATAAAAACATTTTAAAGAATATTTAGAAAAATTGAAAGCTATAATCACTTTCAATAAATCTTTATCAAATTATAAATTTCACACGTGTAAGCCATACAAGTTCTCATCATTTATTGATACTCATGAAACAATAATATCCGAAACACAATAATGATAAAAATAACTAAGTTATTCAAGTTGATACTATTACTTGACATAATAACTGAAACAAAACCAACACCAAAAAATGTACGCACATAATGTTAATATACATTTTCCAATTTTACCACTAGCTTCTAAACACATATGAATTGCAAAAACTTCAACTTAATTCAAAACCAAACAAACATATATCATATTCGTACTGAAAACGGATTAAAGAACTTCTGTATTTAATTTAATATAAATAACGCACATGAAAGTCGCATATTTGAAATACTTTTAAATTCCAGAAATTAACCTCCTGGTTATCTTAACATTATATTCGATTAACATAATGTTAAGCATATATATGTCGGAGGCTTTTAGAAAAATCAAGCGACTATAAGAAACATCTCTAATGGCCTAGGCGGTTAGAGGTTTTTCCACCAAACACTCTCGATGATTGGTAGAAAAATCTAGATTGTACGCTAACGTTCTAGAAGACAAGAAAAATTAAGACAATGTGAGATAATTCACATTAAATTACGAATCATTTATTTGTTATGTCCGAATTAACGGATATTCGCTCAGTCAAGTTTTGCAGTATTTGATAAAACTTTGGCGTCTGAGGCTAAGTTAAAGATATTGAATTCACGATTTCCACCGTTTCGTCGTTAGAAATTGCGAGCTGCTTGCTTCGTGTTTCAAACAGGTAGCGGTGTTCTTATATGCGATGCAAAACCTTAAAATATCTCCACTTGATTAGAGGAATGAAACCGTATGTGTTAATTGTCGTTGTTTCATCAAACAGTTACAATACCATATTGCTACAATTCCTCCTGTTGTCATATATCATAATTTAATTGAGCGGATGCTGATCCTAGACAACAGAGGTGAATCTATGAAATCTGAATCTATTAAAATCTCAAAAGAATAAGGCACTTTGTAAATTAATGATTCTGATACAGATAAAGATATTACGAAGTGGCTCTTTGTTATGACTCAACGCGGAGACACCCAGTCATATGTAAAAGCAATGTATAATTTGAACAAATTATACACGAATGCACAATATAATGTAGAATAAATGCTAATTCTCAACAATGCGTTTTCAAAAAAACAAACAAATCAATGACTGAACAATTGTATCGCATTCAAGCAATCGTATTAACACTGATAAATCGAACAACATAATATTTAAATAATGCTGAGAAGTGATTAAATACATGCAAGTAAATTAACTCTTGCAATAAAATTTTAATAACTAATGAAATAACTAGATTTAGTATGAAAGACATATATTGTATATTTCAAGTCTTTTGAATATATTAAGCCCATTAATATAATAATAAATAATTCTTGATCCGATTGAGTTATCTGCAATCCATTCAATTGGTATGCTAAAGGTCTTATTAGATTCGAAAAAAAGTACATACAAATGTGTGAACGTGTTATTGCGAAAGGACAAAAACTAATTTTGATTTAAAAGTAAATCTTTTAAAAAACATTTTTTTATGCAGCTAAATGGTGGGAATGAAAAAAAATTATTAAATTAAGTTGCTTTAAATTATTAGTTGTTTGCAAGGGGTTCACATCGCCACAACAGAGGCCAATTTTTACAAATGCAAAAAAAATATTTTCTAAATCGTTCATTACGATATTTTAATGAACGATACAGCCCACATGATTGAAAATATAAACGTCAATATATTTTTGATATAATTAAATATTCCCGGTCTTCGTATATAATTTTTATATAAAATTTATAGAAATTATATTTTATCTATTAACCATATTTCATTGTTGTGTTATTTATTTCTATTATTTATTGTTTATTAAATAATTTTATAATTTTTTATCAAGTTCTAAAAACTTAACTTGAATTTAAAACTTATAATTTACTGACATATTTGTGAGTCGACATCCGGGATTCGAACTCAGATGTTCGTAATGATAGTCTGACGCCTTGTCCACTGATCCACGAAAATATCTAGAATTCTGAATGTTAATAAGAAACTTACGCATAATGATAAATATATATTTTATGTATAAATGATTTATATGTTTGAATATATATATTATCTGAAGATAAGTATACATCAACCCATATTTTAAAATATATCTGAAAATATAAAGAAATTATATTTTCATATAATATAAATATATTCTTATACATTATATAAGTAAATATAAATTCTCTTATATAATTCATTATTTAATATAAATGATCAATACATGTCAAATACATTGAAAAATATATATGT
>JABFQD010004471.1:0-11757 GCA_022817045.1 Psix sp. ZL-2020
GCCATCACTGTCTTTGCCTGTATATATGTATCCATTATAAAAGTAAGAAGTTTTTGCATCCGTCAAGCACTGAATTTTGATTCCATACTTTGCTGGTTTGTTGGGCATGTACACCTTGAAGACACATCTTCCTCGAAAAGAAATGAGCATTTCATCAATGCACGCATAAGCACCAATATTGTAAAGACGCTGACAGTTTCGTACAAATTCGTCGAAAAATTCTTGAATAGCAGCAGCGCGATTTTCTTTCTTCCTCTCCTGGCGAGTAGTAGAGTCGTCGAAGCGCACGTACAAGAGTAAAACAGAAAAGCGAGTTACAGACATGATTGCTCTGAAAAGTGGTCGACCAGTGACGTCTTGTGAAAAGAAGGACTCTATATTTTCATGACCAGATTTGAAAATACTTGTGAGCATAAGAAGGCCTATGAAAGCTTTTATTTCAACAATATCTGTATCCTTGTAATTTGTCATGTCCGGATTTTGTATTTTTTCTCTTATAGCAGATATTTTCTGATTAGTCCACTTCACCATGTTATTTATCATTTCATCATCAATGAGTAATTTCCAGATATCCTCATACGTTGGATTTGATTCAAGTTTCCTCATTGGATCTTTCAAGGTTGGCAGTTTCACGATGATGTTGCGACGTAGAGTTCTAACAGCTCTTCTCGTTATTGGCTCTACATTCCATTCCTATTTATTTTTTCCCACATACACTGCTTTTTGGGGTTCACCTTCTTCATTTTCAAAATCACTGTTATCCTTAGAAACAGTGCTTTCTGATGATGAAGAATGATCCGATTCTAAAACATAATCTTCATCAGAATCAGAGTTGTTAGCATCGGAAACATCGTTTTTCCACCCCAATTTCCTTGTATTTTCAGGTTCTTTTTTAGGATGTGACATATTCTAACCTGAAAATATACTTTTACATTGTAAATAAGAGAGGTTATTCACTTTTTTGCGAAAAGTGTACTTTGTGTATGTATAATAAAAGTTACGTTACCTTGCAGCATCGGTCCCACAGACCGCTGTTATATTTTAAAGTGCTCACAATTTTTTTGTCAGTGACTTTGTATAGGTGATTCCGAGTGAACTGATAGAGGACACTGGTATAGGAAGCTATTCAGTCGATAAAGTCTCAATCTTCATTATTAGCAAAGTTATAGCAAAAACAAATTTTGTTAGCGGTCCCACAGACCGACATGCAGAGTTAAGGGTTAATTCTTTTGTTTTCGAATTTCGAGTCGCTTTCCTCGGTAGCGCCGATTTGCAACGAGTCTCAAAATATCCCCCCTGTCAGCGTTCTATCTCTTTCTGTTTAAGGAGAGCACTGTAATCGTTTTCTAACCGAATTGATCCTCACTTTGACACGCAGTAGTTTCGTAAAAAGCTATGCCGGGCGAATCCCGTTTTGAGAAGGACAGGGCGCCTGACATACCTGAATTCAATGTAAAAAAATACCTTCATGCGAGTTATGATTAATAATAGGCCTTACCCAATTAAAATTTTACTTAATATTAAACTAATTTCCCTGAAATATCTGTTTTCTGTTACTTTTTAAAAATTTATATCAACTATTATTATTTAAATGCAAAGTAATGCACAATATTAACCTTAATTCATGATTCTCAATATGCCAAGTTACAGTTCGTACTGACGCTGTTAAAATCAGTTCTGCCTTCTGTGAAGAACTTTTGAAGTTCCGCTAGGATCACACCCTGTACCTTTATTGTTTGACTTCTCTATTAATGGCATAACAATGACTGTTAGCTTACGATGTTAAGCTATATCATACTGCACGCTTCCTGAAGATCAGTTTGCAAATACAACATGACCTTGATTCTTTTTATTAACTGCTTAGATTTTAATGTCGATAAATTTGGTATAATCAAATGTAATAGAAAGACAGATTTCATTACATTCACCTATAATTTTTCCCGTAAACTGATTTCCTTTCTTTCTCTCGCTATAGATCTGGAAGTCTATTATACAGAGTGGCCGATTTATCTGAAGACAACAAAATATTCTTAAAAAAACGCATTAAATCAAAAAAAGTTGTCATAAAACTTGTTAGTCTCGAAGAGGGTTATCAAATAATGTCTAATTCGACCCCCTAACCATACCCCCAAGGGTGCATGGGAAGTGATATGAATATCTTAAAAGATAACCCCTATTTTGTATTCCAGATTAGAATTTCTCAGGAAAAACTAAATTGATTTTAAATACGATTCAAATCATCTAGGTTGATAAATGGTGCTGCAATCGAAAAATAAAAAAAAACGCTAGAAACGATTAATAAAAAGAAATATCTCATCAAACAGATATCGCAGCATGAAATTCAGAGAACACAGCTTCCAATAATTCAAGTCTACCCGATGACATTTTAATGAAAATAATTCTACGTTGATTACTACTTAGAAACAAGTGATGTTTCGTTCAAAAGCGAATCAATTCTTACTCAATATTATTATACTCATTCTTACTACATAATGGAAACTCTCATTCAGAACGACGCATCACCGGTCTGTGGGCGTGTATAGTGCAATACGGTCAGAGCTCATACAGAGTTGGAACTGAAAGAATCTCTAGCATTGTTATTGTACTTGACAAGTTTGTATTTCTTGTATTTTTCATTTTTTGAACAAATTTTCATTAGAAAATGAATCCTGCAACCGTACAAAAAAATTGAAATGATTCTCATTTATAGTCAATGAAACAGAAATCGTGACGATACTGTTGCCTTGTATGCTCGGCGTTTTCCAAATAACATTCGTTCACGTACAGGATTTTCATAGGGTTGAGAATGTTCTTATCTCTAATTGTAACGTACAACCAAAAAAAAAGAAAGTGGGAAAGCTATTGAAATACCTGTGCTAGCTGCTGTTCACGGAATCTCACAGGTCAGCATTTGGTCATTACATCAGAATTCTGGCTGACATTTCCAGAGATACGATTCTCACAAAATTACATCATAATGTATTATTTTCGGACCAGTCTACATTTATAAATTATGGTGGATTAAATCGACATGATATATACTATTGGAGGATTGAAAATTCCCATTGGTTACAAGTTAAGCATCAACGTCCTTCGTCAGTTAACATTTGATGTGAAATTATTGATAGAGAAGTAGTAATCTTAAATTCACTAGAGGTTATCCAAACAGGAAGAAATATCGACAACTTTTGGGATAAGTACCTGACAATGTTATCTTTAAAAATATATTCTTATTTTCTAATCATTTTTGCGTTTTTTTTTATTTTTCAATTTTTCAATATATCAAAAAAATATATTAAATCAATGTAATTTTTCCTGAGGAATCCGAAGTACAATAAGAAATAGGTACTCCCATTTAAGATTTTTATATCACCCCATCCACCCTCGGGGCGTCGAGTTGGGTATCATTAGATAACCCCCGTCAAGAAGAACTTATATTACAATTTTTTTTATCTAATAATATTTTCAGAAATATTTTAATTTTTTACGATAAATCGGCCACTCTGTTTGTCTAATAGGTTTTTCTTATTGCATACCCTACTTACTATTTCTAAAGCAACCCGATATTCTGGGGATATCCCCCACACAGTAAGGGATATCTAGTTACTTCAAAAAGTTCAACACACATTTTTTAGATTATATCAATCTAAATATAATATGAACTTTTTCCGTTATAACCATGATTATTCTCCTGAAGGAAAAACAATATTCTACGATTTGAAATTTTTACACGCCCTATTTCATAATCGTATCTGATGTTTAGATCTTTTTAATTCATGACCGAGAGAATTATTCGTTTCGCTAGTGCTATTCGTATACAACGTGCAATTCTGTATTCTTTTTTGTCATATTTCTTTAATATTCTACGTGTCAAAATCCGTTGATCTTGTGTGTAACTCATACAATTCGTATTGTAATTTAACTTATTCAATTTAATTTTTTTTATCAATCTCTACGTCATCCTTAATGTATTATCATTTTTCGTAAATATATGACTCCCTCTAACATGGGGTGAAAATGCCCTTTTTAGGGGTGAGCGCCAAAATTGGGCAACAGATTTGTATTTAGCGGGGGGGGGGGCAAATCATATATTTACCATCAGACTGACTGATCTGTTGCAACCGAAAATGCGAAAAATTTTGCAAAAAATTGTAAATTTACATTTTAAAAAAATACTAAATATATCAAATTAAAATATTACTTCATCTTCAGATCTTTCAAAACCTTTATCTTTACCTATATTCAACACTAACGAAAGGGTTTTTTGCCCATTTAATTTCTAAATAAATGTATTAATGTTTCAACTCTTTTATCCGTCCACAATTCAAAGTAAGATTCTTTCATTCGTTTTCGACACTCTTATAATGATCAAATGGCAAACTGTCCTGATATCGTACTGAGTACAAAGTCTCTTCTTTAAAACACTGGATTTCACAATTTTAAAATAGAAAACATTTTCGTTCCATTCTCAAATTCTTACCGCTGAATCAGGAGGTAATGTATAATTTTCTAATACTTCATAGGGCCGATATTATATACGCAAAATAATGAAACCCATGGAATCTAATTATCCGTCTTCAACTTAGGAAAATAGTAAATCCTTGCATCATACCGTTTCTTTATAATCATCATAAATGTATATTAGCGTTGTTGAGGCATCGTCTTGATGTCTTTCTACGAAACCAAAACAAAGAACTTTCAAAGTCCTTCTATATTATGATAATTTATTAAGGATTCAGTAAATACTTTGTTCTCTAGAAAACTTTATTAGAATATTCTTTAATGACAAGTCTCTGTACCTTAATCATAAAAAATTCATGCATATTATTAACTTGATCTTGACTTACAAGCTTATCTTCATAAACTTTAATTAATAGTCCTTTCTATTTTAAAAGTTCTGTTTATTTACCCTATAAATCATGAAAGCTTCCGTCTAAAAAAAAGATAATTTTCCATCAGGTCACCACGGAACATTCCTTTCTACATTATAATTTTATTACATTATTAGTAAAGATACTAAATATTAATATCTTTATTCCAACGGAAGTAAAAGAAAAAAAGAAGCAAGATGGATTCAACTGACAGGTATGTCGCCTCTCGTTTGGTTCTTGGTAAAATTTTAAGTCACATTTTGAACACTTAGTCGACCATAGCACACCTCGGCTCTTCTATACACAAGTGTCGGCACTGTCAGGAAGGGTGAAACCAGGATTTTTCGGCTGTAGTGTTATTCTATTGGGAAACTGACTATTCAGCCGAGTGTCCATTCAAGTATAAGGAACTTCTACCGGGTCTACCAGGACTTTTCGGCCGCAGTATAGAACTGTAATGTTTGGATTTGTGTCTCCAGGGAATCACGAGCAATCACAAGTGACGCCAGTGTCACTTTTTGACGCAAGGGACTTTTCAGCCGCCCAACAATCAACGCACAGGCAGACTTTCAACAACTCCATATTCGCGTCTAATGACGAACATTTCAGCCGCATCATAGAGAAACTTAGCTTTTTCCAAGTCCTACCGCTCGTTAAGAAAAGGGACTTCTCGGTCGTTTGATCTTGTTGAGCGCTCGAAACCTACTTAGATTACACTTCACAAACTTTACGTTTTACAAGCCCAAATCCACAGATCTAGCATCTAGTTTTCTCCAATTGTTTAAATGATGCTTGCTGAACAGAATAGATGATTGGAAATGATTCCTCGTTGAATTCCCTTTAAAATGATATGGTGCACGATGAATTGTGTCGCTGTTAATTCTTATTAATGATTGTTAGTTAAATTTTTAGCAATAATTATTTGTTTCGTTGATTAATCATTTATCTTCATAAAAAAGTAACAGTTTATATTTCAAATGGTATAACATGGTAATAATGAATTGTATTGTGTATTGCATGGTAACTTTTTGTTGTTTTATAAATTTTGCAATATTATGCAATGATTTTCAATATTTTATGAATTACATGGACTTAATAATAATATTCAGCACTCACTGAGTATTAACTTAGATTCGAAACATCGCATAGATGAGTTAATTATACCTTTTTACTTTTTAATTGATTTGGCAAACTCTTGAGAGTACTACGAGATTTTCTTAATTTTTTTTCAATCGTTTTTCTGATCTTTGCTTTCTTTACTAGCCCCTTCTAAACATATTCTTGCTTTGATAGAGAATTTAGAAACCCTATAGACGATTATGTTACTTATATGTCGATAATTTTTCAGTAGCACATCATCGTCGGAAGCAACTGATTTGCCAAATGCCATCACTTATTCGCAAAAAACTAATTATTTGTGTTAATGAAAAATATGAAAAAAATACTCAAAAGGTTGAAACTTATATTATACTTTTTTTGATGTAATACTCCTCCTTCTTCCTTTCTTATTATACTTTTTTGAAGGAACAAGACTAGCACTTTTTGGACACTTTGCGATTGTTCACATTCTAATGCAAATCATGATACATATATCATGATATTTCTTTCTATCTAGAACTATACGTCAAATTGTCTTATTCATCCAACGAATACTTTTAATTCATGAAAAAATTATAAAACACAAAAGACATTTTTTTCTTCAATTTCCAAAATTATTCGTTCTGTAATTTCTTACGTATTGCATAATTCTTTCGATAAGATAGTTATGTCCTTCAATTTTATCTTTGTCCCTATTAGGGCTTTGACCGAATCGCCTTCCTTAAAATGAGCAAAGCAAATTCTTACTTTTGCTGCCAGGATACTGAAAACAAAAGAAGATATCAAATATTTTAAAACATGAAATCATTTAACATATAATAATAAAATTGTTTATAGACTCAAAAACCGGATTTTTTAATTTTTTTAAAAATTCACATAGGTGTGCATTGATATTAATATAGACTTAACTAAAAAATATAACTTAACTTAAAAAAGTTAAGTATTGTAAACAATTTTTCCAGAGTATCATCATCATATAATATAGAAATAAATGAGCTTACGTGTTAAACCAACAAATGATAAATACATGTGAACAGATATTGAATTTACATTTTGAAAAACGTTTTTTGATATTAAATTCACGCTAGATTTCACTGTGATCGTTACAATAATTTTTTTAATAAATTCGAAAGACAAACATAGAACCGCGCTCAAATATTTCGAGAAATTTCGAATAAATCGGAAAAACGTATCGAATATTTTTTGATATTCCATACGTAAGGTGGGGGTTCGCCTCGACCCTCCTCCACTGGGGGTAGAAGATGAGGCAACTTTAAAATCTTTAATAAAACCATCAAAATCAATTTACAGATGAAAAAATGAAAACCTTTTATTCTATGTTGGTTTATCCACCCCCGGAGTTGGGGGAGGGGGGGGGATATTGGGAGAAAGCGGAATTAGGGTGAATTGTAAGGTTTACCTAATTTTTTTGGCTTCTCTCAATAAGAATTGAAGCCAAATTATCATGCTATTAATTTAATTACGGATTCAAAATAAAACCGAATATTGCAAACTACCCCAGTAATTAATTGACGTTTGAAAAAGAATACATAATAAAACTATCGTATCTCATTTTAATATTATTGAAGATCCAAATAGCCGCCGGTGGAATATCAATTTATTTTTATAATTTTTGTAACAAAGCCAAATTTGTTATATGATAAGTTTAGTTTTTATACCGGTATCTGCGACCCTGCGTTTCCGCTCCTCGATTGGGTTCCCACATAATACTATGACAGGCTGTGCGCCTGTTACAAATTAATTGTCAGTGTTTGCCTTCGCTGCGCCGGAACTCTCTTTTTTTCTCTGTCCTGAAGTGACAGCTGTTTATACATAGTGAATATTTTGTGGCTATATGAGCCATGTTTAAGCTTTCCATAGCACTTTTCAGGGCACTGATGGTTGTATTTTCAATGCCTCAATTCACCCACCTTTACCCTTCTCATTTATGACAACTTATCTTTTTCTATCCTTTCCAGCTTAAATTATCTGACGTGTCCAGAAATCGAGCTGTTCTTGCACCACCATAAGTATCAAAAGAGCCGGTATTCTTTTTTATTTAATTGGAAAAAAAGGGTTGAAAATCGAATCGAATTAATGCTATCAATTTTATTTGATTATTTAAATTATCTATTGCCTGCCTTTGAAGCAACTCTTTGGATTGAATAAATTACACGTTGTTAATGTGCTGTTGATACACAACCTCCCACAACAGTTAAATATTTAAACTTTAATTTGAATTTAATGTCTGCATGAGTCATGCGCTCTGCTTCTGTTTTGGCCTATCCTTGTTTGCTACCCCAATCGGATGATTCTCAAGTTCGTTAACTGAATCAAATTTAATTTTAATTTCGAGCAGTTTTCTCCATTATATTTGTTTATATCTTATCAGACTTATTAACGCATCAACTGATTCATAATTCGGAAATTCTTCTTTGATTATTTTGACGTTCGTTTTCGTCATTGTCTTTCAAGTCAACAGATCTAATGCGATCTTTCACCACCATTTTCATTTTCATCACGGACATTTGAGAACCACTCGTCCATTCTAGTACCAAAATTTGTCAATTTTATATATTCGCTAATCTATAAAGAACCACACCAACGCATTATATTCGAAATGTAAAGTTGCTGAAAAAGTTGTAGATTTTTCTTATTTTTGTATCATTTGAGCTTTCGTCTCGATATTACTTCCATTTTCATAGAGCGAGGCCCATACATCGATCTTATGCGATCTAATGTATGGGCCTTGTAATCTGTAAAGTAACTCAAAATACCCCATCTTGTCCGCTTGTGTAGAATTTTCCTTTCCCAAATTCTGTCTAGAGAAAATAACTTACTTCCAAAAAAATTGAGACAGAAAATATCGAGTATTTTATCTATGCTTCAAATGGTGTTTCACCGTTGAGACATTTTGTTGGCAGACAATGAGTTAAATAATTCGCAGTGTACACCAATTTTGGACAAAAATATTTAACTAGATCTGTTTCTTTAATGAAACACCTAGTTTTCTCTATCAATGTTCTATACTTGTTTTCCACCATATTATTTTGATCGAAATTGTGTAGAACTGCTTCTTCACGATGCCAATAATCTTAAAGTAGATATCAAACTGATTGCTGAGACGACCATTATCTGTTTACAGTGATTTTATTGTCGTTATTTTCTGGTTTATTTCAAAGTAACAAAATCAGTGAAAGCCTTAAAGTCTTCATTTTCAGATTTTACAAATCTAACTTCGCAACACCTTGTTTTATTGTTGATAAATTTAATCAGATACCTTGTTTCAAAAAAGATGCTGTGGACATTGGCTTGGGAAAATGGAATTCTCACCATCTTACCTTGGAAACAGACATCAAAGAGTTAAGTACCGGATCTGCGGTGTGACACTCACTCGTATTCCAACAGTGAATTGTGTTTTCAAATAAAACAACTATCTCCTTGTCATGACTGCACGCGACAAAATTCACTTTGCATTGGCTTTCTCCAGTATCACAAACTTTGCATTCTTCTCGAGTTTTAATTCTTTATGAGCAGTGTCATAAATTTCCGTAAAATAACCTGAATCATTTCACAATTGGCATACCACACGACTGTCTAAATTGAGCCAACTATTTTGTGACTTAAAACCAGAAAGCCGAAATATTCCGCCGGTTTTTCACTTTCGTTGTTCTTACCCTTTTTAGATTTTCGACAATAATTAATATTATGACCGAGTCTTCTGCATGAATAGCCATGAATCACCTTTTAATTCTGACTGTTTTTTCCATTGTTAATGTTTTAAGAATTTACTACGTAATTATTCTTTGTGAATATAGCGTTCGAAACCACATTCGATCAAACACTTTTTCGCATGTCAATTTCTTTTCATTACGTAGAGAAATCGAGAAAATTATATCTGACTGTACTTTTGCGTCGTTTCGCGCCTAGTCCATGATGACCACCCAAGTAGCATAGAATGCAATTATATTTGTAATATCGTTGTTGATAAAAATCTTTGAGAAGCTCATAAGAATGAGATTCAACTATTCGATAATGGCACCAAGAGTGATGTCTTTTAGATTTTTAGAGGTTATGATCGACAAGTCATCTAAGGGTACAATTTTTGCGCTTAGAAAACTTCTAGGTGTTTCTAAAAAGTCGTACTTGATTACATTGGTTTTCAGTGATTTGGAAAATGTTTCAAAACAAACAATTCAACGCTACTACCAAAAATCTGGATTTGCTGATGATCATCATCATTAACTCGAAAAGAGAATTTAACTTGAAAGGTCAAGTCGTTACAAATGTCATTGCCTATTAACTAGAGGGAAATTTAAACTCTTCTAAGCCAAGATTTGAGAATCATGTTGTGTATATAATGAGAACAATCCAAAATTTCACAAAGAAACTAATACTCAACTATGCAACATTTATTCAACTAAACGAAAAGTTAATGAAACATACAGTATTGAAAGTACTATTTTACCTGCAAGATAGGTATTAAAAATTATTGAAAGTACCAAAGAAATAACTGACATTCTGATAAATAAGACTCTCTTAAATTTTACTGTTGGATATATAAAAACTAGTATTTATAGAAAAGCTTAATTTTAACGTTATGTCAACATCAATATCTAGCTAAAAATGAATAAACAAACTTTTCCCCTTATTTAAATGACCCTGATGTAAGCTGTGGCCAAGTCCTGGGTAGGTAATTAGTATCAAATTTTAATGCGTTATAAATAAGTTCTTATGTTATTTTCCCGATTGAAATTGCAGTGTTTATGTCAATTTTTTTCTTTTGTCTCAATTAAGCGTTTATTCATTGTATCGACACAATAATGTCAACACTTATTTGAATATCACTGTCATTTTCTTTGTCTTTTCATCTTTTTTCTTATCTTGGCGTCGACGAATTACCCTTCATCTTAATTATGATCATCAACGAATATGTCTAGCATAAACTTTTGTAATATTTTTGCAGCATTAATAATTAATTCAACGTGTTAACAAAACTTTTTAAGATGTTCTTAGCAAATAACATATACTCTCTACAAAAATAATAAAATTGAATTATAGTTTTGTAGAATATATTCGAATCTGTATTTCATAATTCTAATGGAATATATCACGATCTTGGTAAAAAATGCGAAAAATGCGAAAATGCGAAAATTTTTCAAACACTTGTTACGAAAGTGTCATCTTCTGCTCCCAAGTAGAAAAATAAAATTTTAAAAATAAGTTTATCAAAATAAACAAAAAAATATTTTGTCCCTGTTGCATTTCTCCTAACAAAATTATTTCTATGAAACTAGGTTTTGTATTTATTCTTTCAATAAATAAAATTAGCACTTTTTCGAAGTAAGAATTCGTGAAAAAGATCGTTTAAATAAATCAATAAAAGGATGGTTTACGATTGTTGGGATACTTACTGTCCTTATTTTGCTCAGGCAGACTAGTACATCCCCATCTCTTCTACATCTGGACCTTAATCCCCAGATACAACATATTCTAACTTAATTAATTAAATTCCGAACATTTTTCAAATAAACATATCGTTAAAATCAATTTCTTTTGTTTTGTTGTTTTTTTATGCTTCAATAAGTAATTAGAAAGTAATAATTATTTGTTAATAAATGCAATTTATTTTTTCATAAATAATGTTCAAATTTCACATTAATAAATACAAAACTAACTCCCAATATAAGTATAGCAGCAGTTTGAGTGGTAAATACAGAGTACAATGATTTGAATAATCTTTAAGAAATTAATAAAACCTGACTTTTCTCTTTAAAGCCTTTTGAAA
>JABFQD010004472.1:0-11756 GCA_022817045.1 Psix sp. ZL-2020
AATGATATAACACAGATGTCTATAAATATATGTATTATATATGCTTGCAGGTACTTCAAATTCTTTTATATATAGAAGAGTTGAGTATTGACTTTCTGTTGAAAATTTGGATCTTTAAGTATTTACAATTTCTTAGATTAATTAGAATATTTCTTTCACTAATATAATTCAATCATCATTATTTTTTTTCATTCTGATTCAACTGAATATAAATAGATTCTTTGACTAAATTTGAAACCTCAGTTTTCAAGTGACAATTGACGAACTCAACATTTAAGATATTCAAACTGTACGTTTAGTTTTAATTTTAATCTAATAATAATCAGATGTTGCAATTTTTCTGAAATTTCAACACTGATTTGCTTAAACATTATTTACTTTTCAACAGTACTTAAGAAAAAGTTTTTCTTATTTTGGTTTTATGTATAGTATTACTTGTGATGTATAGCAGTGTTAATCAGGTCATGATCTTTGCTAAAAATTAAAATTTTTTGCATTTAAATGATTGTCTCTTATTTGAATTTAGAGAGTACGGGTAACCTATCATTACGTAAACAATTGCTTTCTGCACAGAAACGAGTTTGTAATGAGTACAACTTTCTAAGTACAAGCTGGTATAGAATATCATGGGTTCTGAAACATATATATTTTTTATAACTAATCTTATCTTTAAAAATTTTAGCTCGATAAACACATTTTCGACTGATGAATAAAATCGAAGTCTGATGACCGTTTACTTGGTAATGAATTCAAATTTCGTGTTGAATAATTACTTTGCACTCTTTCAAAGTTCAAACAAGCAGTCAAGTAATTAAACAGCGCGCAGAAATTGATATTTCCGATCTGCAACATTCAACAGCGCTAGACAAAATTTATTTCATCAAAGCAAACAATTAGTTGTAATTAATTTTCTGAATAACGGCTAATGTCGACCATTGGCGATACCATTATCACATGTAAAACAACGCATTCCTAATTATTTTCCTTTCAAGCGTGATATACACGTTTGGATAATTATTGCCTATTTTCATTTGGGCTTAAAAGTTGATGTAGCGAAAAAATAGATCCCCGTTTAACGAGGAAACAACTGTTAATACAACCGTCGTAATCACATTCACGTTACAATACGAGCGCTGTTATTCACGCGCAATAAAAAGAAAAAATTTGTAAGCTGGAAAACAATATTGTTTTCGAGCGTACGAAAATTTGTTACATTATCCACCAATAACCATCAAGAAAGACAAATGAGATTTTAATTGCCTAACAATTTATTGTTCTAAAAACATTTCCTGCATTTTCTATCAATTTTTACATGTATAAAAATCTAAGACATGCTAACTAGTGAAAACGTTTAATGACATGATGATTGAATTCCCTTGAATCGCGATTGCTTCTACATTTAATTCCAGACGTGCCAAAACAATGAATCATTATAGATACGGTGCTAAATTATTTTTGACATAATATCTCGACAATAATTTATTTGAATTCATAAAAAATTGACACCTTGTAGGACGTTTGACTTGTAGGCGTTGTTTGATAAGTAGTTATTAAATGTTACAAGCCATAATTTTCCAATTTGAAAAAGAAGAAGCAAGAAATACTTATTAGGAAATCGGTGTGATAGGACGTGTACGTTAAAAGGATCTTTAATCTGCGAAGTAGTTTGGACGGAGCGCTTGTTTGCACGGATGAATGTCGTAAAGATATGATCAGTGTGGAACATGACAAATCTCATTTGAAAAACGGTATCATTACGGGAAGGGTCGTCTGCGCGATTTTTAAATAGTAAAGATAAATGGCCCGCCGCGAACGAACATATTTTAACAACAACTCAATCGATCCTACGCATTAACTAGAAGGCCGTCCAACAGGCACAATTATAATTTGTGATTTGAATATCGAATAATTGAATTCATCTGGCTCAGTAATTCTATTCAACGGATCTCGAACGTGGAACGAGTTCTTGAGATTGCTTCGTACGCGTCATCGGCAGATAAGAATCGCAATGGACTAATGCATATCGAAACAACTATCTTGGCGACTAATCCTGCCTATTACATCGAAAGAGGTCTTTCATTAATTCAACGTAGGTTAAAGTGACTCGTTACGTCACATCAGCTAGTATGATATTAGTTGCTGCTAGAAGTAAATCGCAAATAGCCGATCGGGAATAACGGGTAGGAGGTGGAGGGACAGCTCGCCGCGCATCCCAACGAGAGACATCGGTCAGACGTGAAACTGAAGGATCGCCAAAGGTGAACGTGCGCGAAGGATCGTACCGCAAAGGGAGACGCACGCAAAATAACCAAAAAGTGTTTGAATGTCAGAAGATGAGATTGGAATACGGACAGGAAATAAAAGATTCAGGAAAGACGGGACTCGCGGAATTGGAAAAAATGCTTTTGATGTGCTTTTGTCGGAACCCAAAGCAGCCAATTCACGTTCGATTCGCGGCTGCCCCGAACCCAACCAACCGTTTGCTTTTTGCACGAAATTCGTGCGTTTGCATAATTCTTGATGTACCGAAAAGATCCGCCGCTTCTGCTGCCGAATTTGAATTCAGTTGTCGATGTAATATGTTGCTAAATTAGTCTCGCGAAATCTGAGGTCTTTTTCTTAATATTCCAGATCATTGTGTCTTTTGGTATACTTTTGGATTGTAAGAACCCAAAAGGAATCATGTTGTGAGCTGGATAATTTGAGTATTTGTATTATTCCAGGTTTCTATGTCTGTTAAGATTGATAGCTTATATGTTTCTATGTTGTATTTATGTTATATGCTAAATATATATGTTTGTATGTTTCATATATTTTCGTAATTACTTAAGATTTCTTCTGCTATTTAATTTAATTGGTTTCGGCTATTTCGTACACTGACATTATACATATGTCAAATAATACTGAATATGTTGATGTCTTTTAAGAAATTAAACGCTTTTTTGTAAATAATTATAATTTTCCAATTACATCATATATTGTATGCTATGTTGCACATATATTGGATAATAAATATGCAAAACATATTTATATATTTTAATTATTCAGACCCACTTTTGCAATAATTCATAGTTACTCTGCCTTAGCTATGCGGATATGTTACATAAATTTTATATGCTGAATATACTAAATATATTTATATGCTTCAAATGATATATATCTATTTTTCATTATTATTTCAGGTTTCTCTATTTAGAATTATACCAGATGAAGTGTTATGACTGTTGAGGAAAATAGAAATCATAATAGATAGCGTATGAAGTTGAGTGTCAACTCTACTAGAACGTTGACAAAACAATAGCGGCAAGGTGATGTAATAACTGCAAACCAGCTTGAACTTGAGACCTCGACGAAAGCGACTAATGCATTGGAGATATGCGCGTCATTCATGCACTTGATTCTCTAGCCGGCAAGGAGCACACCGAGTGAACGAAGCGCACCGTCTATTGCATCGTAACGAATGGATCGGACGAGCAGGCAAGTCGCACGTTTGGCGACGTCACGCTCTATTGTGTCGCGGCATTTAAAGCATTTGTAAATTGTTTAGAATTGTGCTAGAACGAAATTGATAATGACTCGAGGAATTGTTTGCGCTTCGCATGAATAGATTCCCGTTAAAAAGTCGTATTAAATGCGCGTGATATCGATATCTACATGACTTGGAGTAATTGAAAAAACGACTAAAAACCGTTTTACTTAGTATCGGTAAAAATAGCAGAACTTGAGTTGGGAAAAGTGCTGCTGGCTTATTAATGATGGTTGAGAAAGACGCGTGCCTTACTGGAAGAACAATATCTACATTGGTCAGAATAAAAATATGCTCTTAACTATACAGCTAATTATAGAAACTATATTTTGAAGTATACTGAACTCAGCTTTTTTGTTGAAATTTCAAGAAATGGTTTCGGAAAACGAGTGTTTACTCAGGGAAGATAAAATAACGTTGAAAGCGATGCGGAATAACAATAAACTGGCTATTAAATAATAATCTGATTTAATCCAGAAGGAAGAATCTACTGGAATTTATTTTTAACTTTAGTTCACAACTGTATCTTTTAAGGATTAAAAAAAGGATAACAATCTATTAGCACGGTTAAATGCAGTCTTGTTTTTCGAATTAATTATTCATTTTAAAAACATTTTCCTTCTGCTATACGCACACATTCGGTTGAGTATTATTACACAGGAGTGCTTCTACCAACATGAAATAAAAACACCGATAAACGCCAATTAGCTTCATAAAAATACTCGGCATCACGGCGATCATTCAACCATGCCTTTATAAGAATCGATATCATTCTCCTAAAGTTAGACAGCAAACTCGTTCATCAACGCTGACCAACTCTTCGCCGGCTCACGATTGTAAATGGCGGTATCGAACACGCGGTAATAAGCATACAAGTGGCTCGGAAATTCGACTGGTCGACTGACTCGAGTGCCAATCCTGTTATGTTGTTTTTGAACGCAGCATTAAAATTAACACCTAATCATGCGGAAACACCGTGCGTCAAAAATTTCGTGTCGAAGCTAAATTGGCGTGTAAATCAAACCAAATGAGCCATACCATGAGACCATCCTTAATCCTTTTTTGCCGGCCGACAACACACCGAACTTCTATTTATAAAATCAAATTCACAGATAGTCGCGCTTTGTCATGAAAACCGAACGTCGCAATCGAATAGATTTTTGTTATTTGAATGCTTCCTGGAATTCGCAGCAATAAGATTAATATATAAGACTCGATTATGGGTTTGATTTAATTGTACACGTTAACTGTAATTTTACAGAACAATTCATTGAATGTTTCATGTTCGATTGTTTCTCTTATACAAACGATTCGAATTGGTTCGGTAATTATTTGGAAATGTTGTTTTTATTGGAATGAACTGAGCCACAAATTCGATCAACGCAAGGGTATTGATTGCTTTTATTTGCTCTTCTATTTCTAATGATATTAAAGTGTAATGTGGCGGAAATGCGGACAATAAAACGATTCGATTTCGCTGTCTAACGGCCGTATTAAACAAATATCGCCACGCGGTAAACTTTAAGTATATATATAGGATTACGCTGTAAAATTATTCTAGTACATCTATTGAATCGACAAAGTTTTGAATGATAAGTTAATTTCAGCTAATGTGCGGTATGGGCTAAAAGCACATAGCTGAAAATAGAATCGAAAAACAATGAGTTTTAATTAAATACACTACATTTGACGATTTGAACTAATTATACATTTATCAATCTCCATCATTTTTTCATTCAACTGTTTCCACGTTCAATCATTAAATGTAAGTATAATTTCGTTCTTACGAAATGTAATGGAAAATGTTACATAGCAAAACCTGACTAGAAAGTATTTTGGTTTCTATTTTGTAAAGGATGACGTTAATACCTCCCATGAGATTCTGATCACACCGAAAAACGATTCAGATGCTGAACTAATATGAAACACGTACATCTTATTTGAGCACGGAAAAACGACTGACTATTTCTCAACTCTATATTCAATGATATTTCGAACATTTAGATAATTCGTGAAAAGCAGCTGAAAATAGGCATTTATTATTCTTGAAATTGAAACGTATATTTGAAGTGTAATTTACATAATTCGTGTCAGAGATTTTACAACTTAATTTCAAACTACATCCGAGATGAATTTTTTCGGAATGTTCTGTTTCTGTTAAAAGTTTCTATAAGAGGATATTTTTGTGCAAAAATCACGAAAACACGTGCTGGCATATTTTGGTAAAAAACCATGTAAGAGCATAATAAAGGACAGATGTGAAATCTTAGAACACATGATTGCTTAGAAAAGGTACTTTTTATGATTTACGTTCAGTCGAAGTTTTAAAAGTCGATGAAAGTTGTACAATTTAATCTAAATTTATGGAACATTTAAATTTCCTTATACCTTTTTTGTTATGGTAATTTTCGTTTAATTTCTAATCAATTTTCTTAATTTAATTTAAAGAAATTTACATAAATATTTATGTTTAGAAACTGACTAGTTCATTAAGTAAAAAAAAATTATCAATAGTGATATGTTAATAACGCTTCACTTATATTTAATCTCAGCTCTTTATCATTCTTGCAAATCTTTCCTTAGTTCAGTAGATTATTAATTTATATGCAATATATGCAAATAAATTCTGCTGTGCCATATATCATTCTCTCACAATCAGCAACCCAAAAGTAGCCGTAAATTATGGCCAAATGAACTGTGAACTACAATTTCGACTAAATCAAAATGGTCGAATATAGGTAGAATACATCACATATAGATAACCTATAGCATCAAAGCAACACATTCGATTGGCTGTGAAAACCTCTATTAGGAATCCTTCAAAGAAATACAAAATATAATATATTTATGTAAATTCGTTGTATCATATCCATTTCAGTGACACCATAAAAAACGTACTCTGCCATTTCCAAAAATCACATTCCTTGTCGGAATTTCTATCTGCATAATAGAATTGTAACTACAGCTACATCGCAATTGATTTTGTATAACAACAGGAATTATGAATTGGCGAACGAACGAGCCAAAAATGGTTCGACGTTTAATAAAAATAGGATAAATATAGTGAAAAGTAGAAGGCAGTGGTGTAGCCACACGAGAAAACAATAAAGCCTCGCGGCAGAACGCATGCATCTCAGCGGTGCAGCCCACGTACGTGCGAATGTGCGTACATTTTTCCAAATCGAAATTGGGTAATAAAAGGAATCGGCGAGAGGAAAAGATAAAGAGGGAAGACGGATGAAAAGCGAGAGAGTAAAAGATCGGAACGGTTGTCGCATTATTACTCAACTGCTCCGGTAAATCGTACGTGTAATGGATATAGTAGACGACGCGGCAGGGTCATTGTGTGTCAGTGAATATATCGGGTCGAGTCGCTACCGATCGGTTCGACCGGATTTAGCAGTCGCGATATTTGACAGCGTCTAGATCGTTGCGTGCAGGCGGTCGAACCGCAGAAAAAAGTTATGAATACCAGTTTGTC
The DNA here is from genome assembly GCA_022817045.1 of Psix sp. ZL-2020. NCBI lineage: Eukaryota > Metazoa > Arthropoda > Insecta > Hymenoptera > Scelionidae > Psix > Psix sp. ZL-2020. The sequence continues at coordinate 7,008 of JABFQD010004472.1, forward strand.
TCTATTCAAACGCGAGCCTGAGCAAGAAAATGATGGCACACGGACGCACCAGCGATACCGAGCGAGACGCCACGAACGACGAAAGATCGCACGCCGGCGAGGCCAGGAAGTTCAACAGACCTGCTTGACAAACGAGGGGGCATGTGCACGGTTGACATTCTTTTTCTATGGGCTTTCGAGTGCTCGCAATTGTCGTCGACGGCTTTTCCTTGCCGGTGGACCGAAAAAGTAAGAGGCCCGCCTTCTTTTGCCGAGCCCCGCGGATGCATCGGCTCAGAGGACACTTTTTTTCCCGCTGGGTGTTCGCGTTTTACCGATCGTTTCTTTGTCCGGGCAAACAGTGCCGGGCCTGGGAATACAAATTCGTGGTCCCAGAAAGGCGCTCCCATAACGTTAGATGCGAGATAATTTTGTTCAGACGCCACCACACTTCTTGCCGCAAAGATACTTCGACTGATAAGAGTCGATCTCTGGCTTCGATCGGATATCGATTTTCAGGAAGCGATAGAATTTTTTTCGTCGACCATTCAATTTTGACCGTACGCCACACATTGTCCGCGCTTTTTCGCTTCGCTTTTGGTTTTCACGTGATTTTCCGTTGTTCGCAACACAATGGAAAAAGGAAACAGTATATTGAAAACAATTTCGATATACAAATGTTTTTACGAGTATTGAATTACCGATGCCGAAACACATTTGTTGTGTCTTTTTATTTGAAAGCATTTCGCAAATATGTTTAAGTGGACTGTTATTATTTTCATGTTCGTTTTTATTTCGTAAACATTTTTAAACAATTTTCCTACATTTAATTTATTCATTTAGATAACAAAGTTGAATTCCACAAAGTAGAATATGAAATAATATAGAAAAGTTATTTTTTAAAATTTGACATTTTCACAATGATTGATGTACAGATACAAATGATATACTCATAACTGTGCTTTCATTCGAATGTATGAAAAATAAAGTAAATTAATGTCTCGCTTTGCTTGAACACACATGATATATGTACTATTTTTAATCTGTCTTGCTATTTTTAATCAAGATTGAAAATTTAATATAAATTATATGTGTGATAATTAATCGCTCTGTATCAGCATTCCATAGATATTAATTAAGAAATATTGATTTTAACTAGAAAAATATTTATATGCAAAATTTGTTGATTAAAATACAATTCCAACGAAACTATTCAATATAATTCCATCTGTAAAAAATATTTCTAGGATGTTTCAGAAAAGTAAATGGCAGTTATGTTATTAAAATATAATAAATAAAATAATTAAATTCTACAGAAATCAAATCAACAATTTATCTTTGGTATACTTAATTTTTTCCAGATTGTTCTACTCAAGAAAAAGCTATTTGACATTGATTCCCATCAAAGTACAAACCCTTCTGGCCACAAGGTCTTCTAATACGTTATTAACAGATATTAACACAATTTAGCCAGACGGCCAACAAAGCTCCCTCGGCTAATTAAATAAAATGTCTATCTATTTGAAAAATTTAATCAGCATCTCCAGAGCAGTCTGCGGCTTAACAATATTAACTCAACAAAACAACTTTTGTTCCGAGGACCAATATCCTTGAGCCGACTGTCACCTAATAACCCTTACTGTCGCTCTATTGCCAATGCCAAATTCGCTCCCAAATCAGTAACAATGAACACCCATCCGTCCCATAATTCCCTATTGTCCCTGAATGTACGTTCATTCATTGTCGATACTCTTTTATCAATTCTCCCAAAAAACAGCCAAAAAGCCCGCCAGATGGCTACACCCGCGACTCGCGAATAAATCCCAATAATGTACTGGCGATAAAAACGCATTGATCCTCTCATTTCGGAGCTTCTGCGTGGACACTTTTCTGAGGAACTGTTCGTGTACACGTACACATATACACACAAATATGGTAGGGCTGACTGTGCTATATATTTACCCACGCATCGATGCCGATTGTCGCGGCTCAAGTGCACACGCCCCTTTGTATGGGCACTCGCTTCAGGTATACTATGTCGTTGTGTCCGTCTGCATTGTTGTGTATGTATGCTGGTTGTGTTGTGTGTGTATGGTTTAGTGAACAAAATGTCATTTATTTTCGGTTGGAGCAAACTAAAATATAAAGTAAAACAAAGTGAAATTTATTCTCATTGCATTCATGACAAGAAACAACAGTTTATTTTTTATCGATATACAATATACAATTTTCCGAACTGAATGCAAAGTCATGCAAAAACAATGTTTTTATATAAATTTCCTTTCAATGTTATGGGTATTAATGTATCTATATTTTGTACGATTTTATTTCAGGAATTTGAAGACACCGCTGAATGTTTTGTTAACAAATAAACAATGTATCCAAATATAGAAATAGTTATATAAAATAATTGTATCTTCTAAAAAATTTTATTGTTGACATATTTTGTTTTAGTTTAAATATGACCGAATATCGCCATTTTTATTTGTCATATTTACGCTAATAGTTTAATTTGATTTATTATTAGTAATTATATAGTGCTATGTATGTTATTCTGTGATAAAATTATTCCGTTTAGCTAGCCATAACTACTTGCCATATCTAGCAATCCGATTTACACAGTTGATCATCAAATATTGAATCAGTATATGTCAACATAAATGTCTATTTTCAAACGGAACCCGCGTGGAAAATTGTGTATACTAATTTTCCATTCCTCACCAACGAGTTCAACCTATTCCTCGATTATTCATTTTAAAATAATAAATTTACGCGAATATTTTCTCAAAAAATCAAACTCTGCAATTATAAAAATAACAATTCTCTATAATATTATTAAATTTACAACAACCATATTGTAAATAAATAACTAAATTTTCACTACATAAATAGACTTCTTTTTTACGTGAATAAAAATTTACATTCATATATTCCGCAGTCAACGAACCTATAAAAAATCGATATTCGGAGCCTTATTATGATCTACGTTTCATGAAGAAAAAGCTGAATTGAACTATGTCACAAGTGAAATTTGCATTTAAATGTATTGGTAGCAGAGAGAGAGGGGGGAGGGGGTCCAAAAAAACTGTGATGTTGCAGAGAAGCGAAGTGTACGCTGACCGTCCCAATCAAAGGCCCAGAGAATGGTCCGAGGACGACGTTCACGCAGATGCGAGCGATACCCGGTACTCTTAGGATCAAGGAGCGAGATAGCGCGAGCAGCATAATGCGAATGGCGCAAGATGTCGGCTCGATAGCGTCCATTTGGTTGCTCCTTGCGTTTTTCTTATCCGGGCAGTATTATTCTGTAATATCGTGCTTCACGACGCACCCATGTCCAAGGGTGAGGCCGGATTAGGGCCTCATTCTGGGCATCTCCCCCTCCTCACCGGCGCTTTTATCCCAAAGCCGAACAAGGGCAATGCATTTTCGGTTGGTGTTTAAGTAAAAGGGCTTATCGCGTCCGTATCTCCTGCCGTATCTGCGGCCCATCTTGGGGGTATTAGGTGGACCTTTTCTTCGTCTGTGGCCTACCGCGGTGCTCACGTAGGTACCGTACATAGATATTTTCGTGCGATAATAATAGTAACTGCATCGGCGCTCAGCGCAGTCTGTCGCCTGTCACGTCTTCGAGGAATGCCGTAAACGAGCCCCGGCACACAAGTACAAGATGTAACTTGCCGCTCTCGTGCGTCGTTATGCGCGGATGATTTATGATCCCGGCAATTGATAGCTCCGACAACCACACCCCGCTCTCGTGTCGCGTCCGACAAGCTTTTTAATTTAGATCCTGCCTATCGGTCGCGCCTTTTTCTATCTTTTTCCAGCTTCTATTTTGATAAGATGAAAAGTAAATCGCCCTGCGTGTATCAAGATCGAGCGCCTTCGATTCGAGTTTATGATTCTTGTTCCTCGGAATTCGCGAAGCGACTTTTCATAATTTATCATTGCTTTTCAGAGTACGCGAGCGCAGACCACCTTTGGTCAATAGATAGTTAATAAATTAAAATAGTTTTCTCGTTAAACATGATAAATTACTTGCTTTAAAAATGTACGCTTCGGCTACAAAAAACAGACCGATGGAACATAGGAAACTGGTTAGAGGACTTGACATCTGGTGGTTACACAAGTCGTGAACACTTTTTTCGGTTACTCGATCATAGTGCGCGTCTCTCGAAACAGTTTTCAGCGGCACAAAAAATTCCGGTAATTTTGACAGCTTTACAGGATTCATGAAGAATGTTAATGAGGGCAACTTTGATCAAACAGCTGCGTGTGAATGTCTTTCGATCGAATTTGCTTATTTTCTTACAGGTACACCTCGCATGTCAAGATAAGTGCATTTGTTTCCAAGTAGAAATTCAATCGCTCATGTCAGGCCAGAATTGTAATCCTAAAGACTTATTTTTGAAATGCGAACAGGTCGAAATGTGAAAAGCATGTCATTTAGACAAAGAGTTATAAAAACATGACAATAATAGATAATACAGATTTCTACTTTGTAATATGGAATTCATCCAAATTAAAAAGAAGAGAAATATATTCTGTAACACATTATGTGATTCAATCATGTGCTATTGATATTTGTAAACAGTGAAAAAGTATGTGGGATACCAGTTTATGAATGATCAAAAATATACCAGAAATATTTAAATAATATGTCAACAATCTGTGGTGCTAATAGATAATAATAAACAAATAACATTGGATAATAAGAAGGTATAGTCCAAAATTAAAATAATAAGCAATCGTTTATATTGATAATATAAA
>JABFQD010004473.1:0-11755 GCA_022817045.1 Psix sp. ZL-2020
ACTCTTTATTAATGTGCACATAAAACAATGTTTTAGCAGTGAGAAAAATTTTTAATAATAAAAAACTGTTTAAACTATACATAGATAAATAATATCCATCAAAATTTTTGTACTAAAATAAATATCATTCATTAAAATAAAAAAGTTTAATTGCGTATAGTTAATAATTTGAATGTTCATCTCATCAAAAAATGACAAATATTAAAATAAATTGTTGTTATATTTTATTAAAATTGTACTGTGAAATAAAATTATTATTCAATCTATGATTTGCGTATTCCTTCATTTCAATCCGTTGACATAAATATTATTTTCTTAAAGCTTAGTTATGTCTAATCTTATATATGTTTATAGATATTCTATTTTGTACATAATTTATATATTAAACTTCAAATATAAATTAATAAATACTTGATTATAAATAAATTATCTAATACAAAAACATCTTTTCATGATGTACAGTAATAACTGCGCAAAATGATCTTCGTCAAGAAGAGTAAGTATTTCACTTGTTGCACATGTTACATTCGCTATTTAAATTCTTTGGATCTCAAACAGTTTAACATCCGTATCATACCAAATAGGTGGTTCAACGTTACGAAGATATATAACGCCCCACATATAAGTTCTAAACCAAGCTGTTGTACCAGCATTTGCTTGATATCGTCTTATTAAAATAGGATGAGGAACTGGAAGTAAACCAACCAAAGTGCCATGTTGTAAAAATTTTAAAATCTCACTTTCATCAGTCAGTCCCCTACAATATAAATATTTTTAGTTTTTGAGAAAATAAAAATTATTAATAAATTTCATCTTATGAAATATTGATGATTAATAGCTTACTTATCGATACAAATTTTTTCAACTTGAGGTACTAGAACTTGTAGTAATCTCATTATCGTCTGTAATGGAAGTTTACATTTCCACTGATAAACCCATTCTGCAGATGGAACCCACTGGTTGGTATTATTATTCGGCATCTCTTGTTCTGACACTCGAATTCCGCCTTTCGGCTGAAAAATAGGTAATTATAATAAGAAATTTAAATTAAAGTTTATTTGAAATATATTAAAACAAATTAATAATAAGTTTAAAATAACTTAAATTAAAATTTTCAATTTTTTAAATGAAAGAGCATACATTTTAATAAAATTCTTGATTTAATAAAGTTATTAATTTTTGATATATATACAAATTAAAAGTAACAGAAGAAATTATAATTAAAAAACCAATAAATTTATATAATGTATAGTAAACTATAAAAAATTGCTTGAAATTGCATTTCCGGTGCTCTAATCTAGTTGTAAGCTACAATGCTCGAAGTTTAGATAATTACTCTAAAATTAAAGTCGTGAAGTTTTATTTTAAGTCTTAACTTTGAACTTATTTAAGAGACGTTATATCGTTAACGTCAAAGAAGTTGCAGGTGAAGAGAATGGATAAATAAAAGAACTTTTCAATTGAACTATAATTGGTTGTATTAAAATGAAATTCCAGCAAGATAAATAATATCCATAATTGATTTCAAATCAATTACGAAACCAACATTAAATTTTTGGAATTTATGAAGTACAAATATCTTACAAATAACTAATAAAATTATATCTCAAATTTCTATAATAATATTATTTACTAGAACATTTATTTGTAATGGATTTATATTTCATGAGAAGTCCTCAGTTGAGCTCAATTTTTTATTTAACACTAGATTTGTACAAACATTTTCCAACTAGTTCAAACGACAAAACAAAAAAATAGAGATAATTCGATTGCATTTACTTGTTTTTTGTTTTTTTTTTTTAACATGTAGAGTATGAGGTGACAAAAAACCGTAAATAGGATAAGTTAGGAAAAAGGAAAAAACGAGATATCACGTGACACATCAAAGTAAATAAATAAAAAATTGGTTATCGCGAGCATAATATGTGGAGTGAGAATGATCGTTTAAATTTGAAGGTGGTGAATAGATTTGCATTCAAAATGCAAAATTGATTTTTCTCTCATTTTGGCTTATTTTCATAAACGAATAATATTTAAATTGTTATCTCTGTCACAGCTTTCTTCACAGCACTGTCGGATATGGAAATCGTGTTTCTGGCTTGCATTTGTACTATAATACCTCTTGCTGTCCTCATGGGGATAGCGTTTGGAGTTAGGTACGTGCGGAAACTTTTTACTAAATTACCTTTCTGAGAACTCAAAGACCAGAATTTCAAATGATCTAGGCCGAAGTGACGGCTGATGTTAATGTTTATCAGCGTTGCGCAAGCGCCGTAAAATTAACTAAGTTGCCTTAATTGGCAATCTTGACAAACACGATATCGTCGGCCGAAATGGTCGCTCCATATTTCCAGCGGCATCACAAACTTTAAGCCGGTGCGTTTTTCCGCGTGGAAACTCAAGTTCTGGTCGTTGACTTTAGGATTATTGAGAAACATTAAATTAAACACAAAATGGATTGAACTCAAACATGAATTATGTTGCAGACATGTGTGGCGAAAATATCGAGAAAGAAGGAATAATCCTAATGGATTATCTTGGTACCGAGGCGTTGGTTCCAGGCAAGATACATTGGAATCTCTTCATCATCGTCCTCATTCCGGGAACATTAAAGCTCAGCCAGGCACACAAATTCTCTCCGCCCAAGACGTGAGTTGCACAGTGTTTTATGTACAACACGAAATTAAGCACTGCTTACTGTAATATCATTTAAATCTCAAATTTCCGACTTGAGAAAATGATACCTCGGTAGTCACTGCATTAAATTAATTATCGCGTGTAATTGGGTTTTCGAATGTCACAACGATGCATCGCGCAGACTTGCCAAGGGTCACCGACGTGAATCTGTTATGAAACGTCTATCTCAACATCCCCGACCGGAAATGATGTAACGCGTTTTAGACACTCGGATGATCGTACTTTTAGTCTCACTGATGGTGTCGTCGAGTAGAAAACTCTGGTTAAAAGACTTCTGTATCTGCAAAGTCGTAGTAACTCGGATAAAGCAATTTGATGCTGCGCGCGTTAAAAGTTTGCCTCGTCGAAAAGATATAGCGAGGAAATATTCATGCGTCGCACCAGGGAAACAATTTCGCTGTCCAAAACAGTCATTGTTTTATGTTTTTGCCATGGAAAGTTAGTTTGCTTAGATGTTTAGATTCCTTTTAGCTCGGGTAAGTTTGGCTCGGTACTGAAATCGGTTTTCTGATAGAAATTTGCTAACTTTCTAAACTGTTTTAGATGGCCGTTGTATTTTTGAGGGACGCAGTTTCATTCGCCTTATGTGTTTTGAACGAGAAAAGCGATGTCAGTATCAATGTATCCTTTCATTTAGTGGATCATTTAGGCAATGAGTTACTTAATTGACGTTAAATTCATGATATCATTAACTTGAAAATTGTCGAGTTTAACATAAACAAACACTTCAATTACATTTGTTCTTAGTTAAAAATGTGAAAAATTGACTGACAATTTGAGGAATCTGATTCATTTAATTTCAACATTTTTGGCTGTTTAAAATAAATCAAACAATCAAAATCAATTCACCTTTTTAAAAGTAAGAGTTTCAGATGTTTTTTTTTAATTTGACAGTTAATATAAGGTAAATGAAAAATATAATAATGTTCTATGAAAAAATTCTTCTAGTTACAGTTGGAATAATATATGTTACTTAAAAAGTAATCCTTGATTTAAATATTGATCAAATATTTGTAAAAAAGATTATACTCTTTTGATAGTTTCGAGCATTTTTTCAATTAAATCGAAAAAGTCCAATTACATGACAAATCAAATATAAAATCAAATAATAAATCATCGAATTTTGATCAGTTTGAACGTGATTTAAATAAAAGAATGGAATAAACTGTGTCAGTTTTTGTTTTTAGTTCAATGTCAATTATATTTGTTTATGATTTCGATTAAGATTAATAAAAAATTAAATGAAAAATTCTCATTATACTTTTACTCCAACCAAATCTGAAAGTTTGTAAAAAAACCTTTAATTAAAAATGAAATGGAAACAAAATTATAATTTTTGTATTTAATTGTACAACCTGGCTAGTACATTTGAATAAATGTTGAGTTAATCAATACGAAAAGACACTCAATTTCAAATAAATTAACAATCTGCAATATAAAATGAACATATTTCACTTGGATTTTTTTAATCAATACCTATATTCAATGATTATCAAATTATTCGATTTGGAATCCTGATTAAAATGTGATCAAAATTACCCCATTTAATTATGATTCAACACAAAAATAGGACACAATATTAAATTCCATATAAAGCATGAACGAATTGACAGTCAAAAGTCTAAAACATAATCCCATAATCTCATATATCTGACTGAATGAGTCGAAATGTTTTTGATTAACTTTCCTTATAAAAGTTGGCTGAGGTATTTCCTACATCAATTATCCCTATCCGCATTTCATCTTTGAAAATATTCGCATTAGTTTAATCTGTATGAAAAAATGTCTTTGTCGAATTCCCATATGACGAATAAAGCTGCAAACTTGCAGAGCAATCGAAAGTTTAATGACGCGTGAAAAGTTAGACAGAATTCATTTCAACACATTATTCCAAAGCGGCTCTCGGCTTCTCGAAAATTTAACCCGATCAAAATAATCGATGTCATAATCTTATGCCGGAAAATATTGTCCGATTTGACGCGAGTAGGATCCGAATCACTTGATTATCCGGAGAAGCAAGCCGTGTGTACGCCCGAGTTTGGGATTATGCATGAATTCGGTTCGATCGGACTGCTTAATCAAGGACATTACGGTTATACTTGACAGTATTTCTTCAAGGTATCTGTGAGAAGCGATGCTCAGCAAGCCAGTGTTCAATCGCACTTGAGATTCCGCTAAATGGATGTGCAACCATCTACGGAGCTAATCTCGAGCTTAACGCCTTACGCCAGATGTTCCGCCGTTCACTCGAATATGACGGGTTGTCTTTACTCCGGCGCCGCGCGTTTCTCAAGCGAAAGAAGATGCCGCGTTTCAACCAAAGGAAGCGCTCTTAATTGAGATGTTGGTATGAAATCTATGCCAGCTATGAAGGCTCGAGGACGTTTCTATTTAACAGACAAAATATTGCGTTTTGAAATTTCTGCAATTATTGATCATGAGTAACTTTCGTCTGGCATAATTTGGCGAAGCAAACAGGTAGTGAATGATTTTTCAATGCAGAGTTTTATATGTAATTTTGATTATATTTTAAAATTAAACTGTATATTGTGTGGCAGAAATAATTAATTCAACCGTGCGTTCAAAGTCAACCGATAAACTAAATTGTTTTTGTGAAATCAGAAATGTTTCGACTATCTGGTCTGCATTTTACAATTATCTTTTGAAATTTCGCTCTCGCGTAATCACATTTCCAGCTGGGCAAATTTTTTAATTGGTTAAATAAACTAGTGTATTCGTCTCGCGTATATTTAGTTTGTTGGAATTAATCACACTGCACATGCATACAATATTTCATCACTTTCGTAATCGTGTTTGAAATCCGCTGTGGTTCATTTCAGAAGTTCAATTTTTCGCCGCAACATTCGTATTGTAATTTTGTTGTAAAAACACACCTGCGTCACTTTTTTACTTTTGTTTCAACGTTGAATTTGAAGCTCGTCGTTACTTGTATAAGTTTGTAACTATGCTTCTCTTCGTATAATGCGATCGAAACTTTGGACGTCGAAATAATAAACGTATAAGACGTTTCCATAAAACGCTTAATTAATGCGATATTCCTCAATCACTAGATGGAACTTAAAATTGTGTTTCCGATCAACTCAGCTCTGAAAACGTTTTTACATTCCACCCGGAATCCGATTCATACTGCTTTTAATAAAGGTAATGGAAATTCAGTTTCCAAGAATTCTTGCCGCTGGTTAATGAACGTCAGCTTTATTGCCTCTGTCTTTTTGTTTCACTGTTCTTGTTTCTGGTTTTACTATTTGTAGTTTTGTTTTCCTCCAAAGCTTACAAAAAATGTCCAAATACACGAATTTTATTTTCATTTTTTGTGAATTTGATTCTAGCCAAAAAGCCAATTGATACGTGAAAAACGGTGTTACTAAAAGATCATGCTCTGTTATTATTTGGTAAATTTTCATACAAGCGTCAACAACACTGGTAAAGCTCGATCGAACCTTTTGCTTTTAAAGTATCGCAATAGATGAAAGCTGCAGGATATTTTTTTTGGTGATCATTGTTTCTTGCCTGTTTTCTCCTGCCGAATGTGCATCGAAAATATGTCTCGTGATTAATGAGTGCATCTTATTAATGGGCGGTCGGAAAAATTCATCGGCAAAAAAGCATGAAAGATGGGTCTTTGTGTCAAATCCGTGTGATAAATCTATAAGAATTTGAATAATGGACGATCGTTATTTCGCGAGCATTTTCGTGCGAGCGAAATGTCGCGCTTGATGGCTCTTTTTTATGCACGGAATGGAATACGCGAAACGAACAAATGTCGGAGTTCAGTAGGCTACAAATTTGCACAGTTTTCACAGCGAAGAAGTGCGTTTTTGTCCCCATCGTCGAAATGTATGTATAAACACAGAAGTATGTGAGTTGAAACGGAAGACTTTTTACGCTCTTTAAGATCCCTCGCATCTTTGTGCAACTACTCAGTTCAACGACCTCTATAGCTGTTCTGTAAAAGCTGTGGCCTCTTACTTTACAACGAATCGGTTCTATTCTTCGGCCAAAATGGACTTGACGATTGAAAGGCCCTTAATGAGCGGCGTAATGAAAACTTAGCTAGTGAATCGATTTTTTATGAAAAACAACCTCTAAACGAGCGCAAATTATTTTATGCAGATCATCGCGTTGCAAGTTTATAATTATTCGTAAAACATAAAAAAAATGCACTCAAGTATATAACATACTTAACCGACATATGAGTGAACAATAAATATACTTGACTTTAATTTATATTATGATTTCACTCAAATTACCTGAGTGGAGAAATTAATTTTATAATTTAAGTACTTTTGATAGTAAGTTTTATCGATTGCTAATTTATATCAATCACTTCATTTAAAACTTTATCAACTTGAATAAAGTATATTTCATTTAATTGAATTGTATCAAGTATAGTAAGTAACTTGATTCAAAATTATATCGTCTTTAATTATGTCTGTTTGATTTGGTCCTAGATTTCATTGACTTAATTTCATTAAGAATATTTCATTCGGTTCAAAATTACAGTAATGACTTGTATAAAATATAGGATTTAATTCATGATTCAACCATTAAGTTAACGAGTATATCGTAAACACATTTTGCATAAATTTTAATTTTAAATTTATTTAAAAATTGTTTTAGTTTCTTAATTCTATTTAAATATACTTAAACAAAGTTAGTAATTATTTAATGTGTTTTTTACGAGGTGCTTTGTTTAAGGTTACCGAAGATAATCTGTAATGATTCGTGAAATATACTTATTGTTGTTTTATCTGTTTTTGTCGTTTATATATTTTATTGTATTTGGTGAATAAATTCGGCAAATTCGAAAGGCTGGAGTACAACATACAGAATATGCTTGTTTAGCTGCCTGCTTGTTACATAGCAAGTGTATCCGGCGTATACGATAGGTTGTGATACGGTTCTAATAAAACAACCATGCTTGAATTGTAAGTTTGATAATAGCGTGGCCATGTATGATGGCTCAGTCAATGTTAAATTACGCCATGGCAACCGCAGGGCGGTTGGAATTTTCTAATCGATTTATGATTTCCTCGCATTCAAAAATGCTCATACTACATTAAATAAGATTGAAGAATATTATTTTTCTAAAAAAAATAAAATCGTTACAAATCTACAGTTATAATTTAAATCAATAAAATATTCCGAAATTGACACAATGTCACACATGTCTAAAACGACCTAATAATTTGATTTGTTTTATAACTCTAAGGAATTTTAAGATTTTTTAATTTTTAAATCATTAACGAAGAGATTTAAGTTTAATTTCATAAAGAAGAATATTATTATGAGCAAGTAAATAAATATTAAATGAATGAACAATTAAATTCATGTATGGATATATTATAATACTAAAGAACACAGAGTTTCATGTTAAATGATGCAATTTAATAAAAAAATCATTCTGACACCCTCCCATTTACGTAAATATTATCGTCGGTTATTACGAATAATATAACTTCATTGTAGTGTTGAATAAATTATTTCATTTACAGTGTAAAATTATATTGTACTCCGAAAGACTATTTCTATTATTTTTCCAATTATAGCATTTCTGTGATTAACAACATATCTTAATACAGAATAATTAAGTACTTATTTTACTTAATCAAAAATAAAATATATAAACAAATAAAAATGAATAAAAACCTGCTATCAAGGTGACATGAAATGAACTTTAGTATGTTGATTATTTCGACCTAATTTTAAGAAACATTTTGTAAGACAATAATTCCACCTGACCTCATTAAATTATTATGCCTATAATTAACAATTAATTCGAATACATTAATGACGGTGACAACTCATTATAGAGACATAATTAAACATTGTCATACCAAGGGATAGTGCCTATTGTTATAAATTTGAGGTCGCAGAAAGTGCATTTGTCCATACAAAGTACGCTTTACCTAAACATTTGCGACTACAGATGAATATACATTCATCCTTTGTGCACGTTCTAACGAGGTGTCGCATATGTGGTTTATATATATATATCATATCATTATATTTCTGATTCTGAAACAATTTATTTTTTTAAGCTTTAGGTTAATACAACTTTTAATTTTAATTTTAATTGATTTTAATATAAACTATTTTTCAACATGTTGAGGCTTCAAGAACAAATCATGTTTCTGCTTCCAATTTCCCAGTTTTTTTTCAAGATTTGTTCCAATTCGAACTAGATCACAGACCTATAAATAATCGGCGCCGATGTGATTCATTGCAATTTTTTTAAATTTTATTTTAAAAACTTAAAAAACTACCCAAAAACTCGAGTGTTTTAAAAATAAAAATGATATGTTTGTTATTACAAAAAGCATAAATATACGTCAGTCAACTATTTATATTATATAAAATAAAGCAATAATGGTTTGATTTTTTGTGCTAAAATATCAGTATAAATATACCATATAAAAACGATTTTTCTGTTGTCTTGGTGTTGAATAGCTAGAGCAGGAAATGGTCCCCGAAAAAGTGGTCTTCTCTTCCGTTGTCAGGTTTGATACTCATCGCTGCTATTACTTTCGTTTGAATCCAGACCGCTTAGGCTTACAATCATGAAAGATTGCCTTTCTAATCAACGCGTTGATCAGGCTTTTTTTTCGCTCGTTGTCATAAATTTTTAGCAACGACTTAATGAATATCACGATGTTAGCCATAATAATGGAATGAATAGTAATTAGATTAATAAGAAATTGAATTGTTAAAAAAAAAAAAAAATTTAAGGGTATATAAATATATGCATACTTTCGTATCAACTTCTAGTATTTTAATTGTGATTACTTTATCATCAGCGCGTGATTATTTCTTAATTAAATTGTATCCTTCACGTGCACTTTTGACTGACATCAAAACGTACTTTTATTCAAATCAAAATTAATTACATTTTATATAACGAGCAAATTACATTTGAAAATGATATTTATGTTATAAAAAAAAAGTTGATTTCTCTAAAATCGGTCTTTGGTAAATAATTATTATCTCGTTTAAACTACAATTTCGCGTGTTCTTTGACATTTCGTTCCAATTTTAAGTTTAAGACGCTTTGCGCCGAAGTTAACCGAACTTCTGAGTAAGTTTTTGCCGTCATGAGAGAACAAGAAAATATATTTGTCGATAAAAATTATCAAAACCACATATTGGAACTAATCATGCTGCGCAAAAAAACTAATCTTCCGCGGCAAAGGAATTTCCATCCTTTAATTTCGATTAATTCCTGCTTTCATTGATCCGTATAAAGCTGCGTCTGAATTGGCCGCGAGTTTGATTGAGAAAGAATTTAAATTAAATGTTATTTCAAGCAGAACTGTTCAAGTCTCTGTGACATGTTAAATTGCGATTAAGCGGCCAAAAAAAACGTCAAGCTCGGACTCGTTAAGCAAAAAATAATTCGGAAGTTAATAGTCGACGCACGTATAGTTCAGTGGCACTTATTTTCTACTCTCGGTGCATTTATCAGTGAATTTGCTGCACGATGAAAGTTTCGTCGCTAGAGATGCTGACTCGAGCAATCGATGTCAGTCAACATTAAACAGTGAGTTAAGACCCTCAGAGGACCAACACGCGCTGATTACTGAAATTTGTCTTCCACGTTGTACTTTAAAAATGGACTTCATTGTGCCATTTGCTAGATAAAGTCAACGCTTTTTATGTGCTGTAAAATAAAAAGAATTTGAATGCAAAATTTAAAATATCTTGTTCTTTCATCAGAACCCTCGAAATTGCATTTATTGGATATCCACGAGTTCAATCGAACATTCGTAATTATCATGAGATCATGATGATAGAATTATTGATTGTCTGATGGAGCTTGCAATTCCAATGCATATAAAATGAAAGCACGATATCCACTATAAGCTAATTATGCATCTAACATCGTCTACGATGTTCGTCATGATTACAATGATTCGAAGCGTCGATATTATTGTCGGACTTACTGTGAAGTATCATTGACTATCATTCGCCAGTGTGATACAGTCCCTTCGATTTCAGGGATTACTTTTGCGTGATTTGCATTTAGCTATCAAAATGAACAAAAATATTTAACTTTTCGCATGGGATTTTCAATTCATTCATTTTAATGATTTTTACTGTTTGATAATATCAAAAGTTATTGACCAAATTTTTATTAAACGTCTTTTATATTATAGCATTATTCTTCGATTATAATTTACGAGCAATACTTATTGTTTAGAAATATTTTTCTCTGTCAAGTTTTCTTTCACTAAAGTTTCAACGTACAGGACATCTGTTGAATTTTAGTATTATTTCAAATTAAGTGAAACTTTAAGTTCAATAGAATTTAATTTATAGTTGGTTTTCTGAAATAAGAATCTGTGGATCTGGAGTCGAGTTTCCTACGATAAATTAGTAGAATTTAATTTATTAAACGTAGGTATGATTGATAAAAACTGTGCCTTAAGGTACCTTTTTAATTGTGAATTATTATTGCATATTATTACATGTTCATTATATAAATATTAATATTATGGCAATCTTAATACATTTCAAAAGGTAAATGTGCTATAAATAATATGTTTTTATTATCTAGCTAAACATGATAAGCTGCTAATATAAGTACACTATAATGTAAATACATGTTTTGACATGCATTAAACATTAGTTTTACTTTCTCGGACAAGTTTTTATATATTTTGTTCGTTTAGTTGTGTATATATTAGTTTCTATATTTTTTAATAATACAGTTAAATATGTGGTCAATATGCCATCACAATTTTTATCATATAGTAAATGTTATAAACTAATTGAAAATATATAATAAAAATATGTAATTTGAAAAATTAATATATTGAGCATCATGAAATATTTACAATATTCCAATTTGATTTTCATCCTTATCATAAACAAAATGTAGTCAATGTTATAAGAATGAATGAAAAAACATTTAGAATATATTACTATTATACGACGAGAATCTTTCGTGACTTTTGCAGTTAGATGTTATACTTTTTCATCATATTTTTCAGTACGTAGTTGTATATTTTATTATAGAAAATCGTTATTATATACAATG
>JABFQD010004474.1:0-11754 GCA_022817045.1 Psix sp. ZL-2020
ATTGTAAGATCGTATCAAATAATCGGATCAAATCAAAGAAAAAAAATTTACTTAATCTCACTCAACTGTAATCATTTAAAAGCAAATGAGGCATTTCTTTTACAGAAAAGCGCTGAGTTGCTCAATTATATACCATAATGAAATGTTAGATTTCTGATTAAAACTTTTTATTACATGCTTTTACAGCGCGTTATTTGTTTCAATATAACTTGAATAAAATTATTTATATATAATCCGTAACATTCATAGGCATTAGATTTACTTGACCTTAGAAGTCGATATCATTAGCTTAATTGGAAAAAATTGTTGGTTTACATTTGTTTACATAAAGTCAATACATTTATACGAAATTTATGTTTCTTTCGACTAAAATTATTAAGGCTTATAATAATTTTACTGAACAATCATAAAATACTTACTTTAGTAGTCTGTAAGTAGACGGCTGTCGATATATTTTTCTATATTTCACAGTTTTTTTATTTATTTTAGATACAATAAAAAGTCAAATTTAATGTTTCGATGTATATATATTTTTAATATTTAATGATAAGGGTTTATATTAATTTTAATGTGCATAATCAAAATTACAGTTTTCCGTACTTGGTCTAAACTTATCAGTTTCTGATTTTTTTGAGTGATATCAGGTATTTTTTTGGATATATTCTGTAATCTTTTTGAAAGCACCTACTGTTGCGTAATCTTAACAGTATATTTCTTATTTTAATTCTATTTTCTGATAAGAAACTAAAAAAATAAAACTAGTTTTGTCAGTTTTTAAAAATATTCGTTTCGAAGAAATATCCGTATTGGGCGGTGAACCACAGCAAAACACTGGCAAGGAAACGCTGAATTGCGTTTCGAAAATTGTCTTGCAACAACAAATCTGGGTGGTAGTCGTTGCCGAGAGTTTGTTCTGCTAATTGCTTGAAGATCACTCAAAGAATTTTTAAAATCAGAGAGGAGAAGCAGATCCGGAGAGCTTCCGGATCAACGCTCTTATATAGTCCAGGCCGGACCATGGAGAGACTTCCTCACGCATTTGTCATGCTCGTTCCCCGTACTAATCAGGAGCACGATGATTGATCGAAGATTTCAACCGTAATTAGAATACATCTATGTATTCTAATTACTATAAACTATGTATTCTAATTAATATATCTAACCCATTCTGTCGTTAGATCCGTGTTAGCACGCAGATGATACACAGGCATTGTCCACCTTTCGATATCCCAGTTTGCCAAGGCGTTTTTCCAATTCACGGATGAGAATTGAGGGCCGTTGTCGAATAATATCCCTTGTAGGTAACCGCATCAGGAAAAAACTTCACGATCGAGTCAAAACGTCACGCTCGCCTCGCGTTCCATGCTAAGATATATCCGGTAGTGGTTGCTACGTCCCGATTGGATTTCGAGCGACTATCGAGCGGTGGACATAAGACTTGGTGTTTGGGCGAGAGAGGCGCAGCGTAGGGAACAAATCGTAACGGGTGTTTCCAATCACTTTAACGTAAACAAGGCGAATTGGGAACTTTTTAAACGGCGCCTTAGAACACTCTCACGCACGAATATTGAGCTGCTCAATATTGAGTCACCCTCTGACGTAGAAACGATCGCGAAAGCACTTACGGTAGCAATCGTCGCGGCTTCCAAAGATGCTATCCCCCGCAGGAAAAAGTTTAGGAAGTCCAATCCGTGGTGGACCCGCGAACTTACGGGAGTTAAACGAAGCGTAAATCGACTTAGGCGTGCATACCAGCGCGAAGTAAACGGGCTGACCCGTACAGTGGTACGCGAAACATATCTAGTAGCACGGCGTAGGTATACTCGGCCCATACGCATCGCGAAACGGGAGAGCTGAAAGAAGTTTGCCATACAATACGCGGCTGAATCAAAGAATGCTTTCAGCCTCGTGTACAAATTTCAATCGGGAAGACTTGCGTCCGAAGTAGCTTTGAAGACCCTCCGCAAGGGCAATGACTACACCCACGACATGAAGAGTACCGCCAAGCATTTCATGAACGTCCACGTGCCAGCCGATGTGATTTCAAACGACTCACCAGAACAGTGTTACGAAAAAAACAACGTTAAGTTCCTGCTCGAGACCGAAGACTCTGCAGTCTTCACGGAGCTTGAGATCGCGTCGCTCAAAAATCGTAAGGTGCCACGATCTGATTTGATCGAGGTAGAGATCGCGAAGGTAACGTCGGGAGTAATACTTGTACAGCTTACGCGCGTGTACAACAGCTATCTCAAGTACGGTGTCTTTTCATCAATATGTGAAGAAGGATTGCTGCGAACCTTCTTCAAAGGTGGCAATAAGGATCCTCGAGACGCGAAATCGTACAGGACGATTTGCCTGTTATCGGTATTAGGTAAAGTTCTGTAGAAGCTGATAAGGCTGCGACTTAACTCGACAGTCATGGCGGCAGGAATACTGTCTTCCAGACAATTCGGGTTCATGCCCGGAAAGTCAACGGAGGATGCCATAGTTGAGCTGAAAAGGCTTGTGGGCGTCTCTGAAAAGACGTACACGGTTGGCCTGCTCTTTGACATCTCGAGAGCCTGTGACAACGTTTGGTGGCCGCTAGTCTTAAAGGCTCTCAAGGACCGCGATTGTCCGCGTAACGTGTTCGCGATAATGTCGGGCTATTTTAGTGATAGGTCGGTCAAGATAAATTGGGGTACGGAGAATGTCTCGAAACAAGTGACTCGAGGCTGCCCCCAGAGATCCGTTCTTGGCCCGACGTGTTGAAACCTCCAGTTCGATGGCCTCCTCAAGACACTGGAGCCGGAGTTAGGCGATCGGTTTATTGCATACGTTGATGATCTTATACGGTAACTCGAAAAGGGAACTTGAATTAAAGGGTCAAGCTGTCACGGATCTCATTGATCGGTAGTGTGATCAGGGCTAAACTTACGCTCTCCGAGGCCAAAATGGATGAAATCGTCTTACGTATCAAATGAGATCATCCACCCCCATTGAGACCGGTGCGTAGGGAGAGCGAGGTTGAAGACAGAGTCTGCATGAACAGACGAATCGATAGGCAAGGTAGGCAACCGCGAAAAGCAACACTCAATCGTGTGCCAATAATTCGACTTAATGGAAAGTCGATCGCGTTCGAACAAAGCGTGTGTTATCTGAGTGTCCACTTTAACCGCAAGATGGGTATTGCAACTCATTGCAAGTACCTAGCAAAGAAGGCCGGCCTTCTATTCTTAAAGTTACGTCGGATAGCTAGGGCCAGTTGGAGTCTCGGTTACGCCGTTTTTCGAATCATTTACCGACGTGTATTCGAACTGATCATGACCTATGTGGCGCCCGGGTGGTCTGATCTCGCGCACATTTGCGATATGAAAGTGCTCAACGAAGCTCAGCGATGAGTCCTAATTGGAATTACGTGTGCGTACAGAAATGCCTCGCATAGCAGTCTCTGCGTCATAGTTAAGGCGATGCCGATACATACGCTTCTCGAGAAGCGTCGCACATGTTACAATATCCGGGTAGATTTGTAGGTTTAGACACCGCAATAGGAAACCTAGTCATCATACATGCGGACCGGGATTCTAAGAAGACAATCCACAAAGCTGCGATTGACTCCTGGAACACCAATTGGCAAAAATCGCCAACCGGCAGGATGAGATTCGCTTACTTTAGGGATGTTAGACATAAGCTCGCGCGCGATTACATTGTGCCAGATTCCTTTCTGACGCAAGTGTTAACGGGATACGGGAATTTCGCAGTGTACAAGTCTCAGCAAGGATTCGTAGAGGATGACGGCTGCCGCTGTGGTGCTCGGGACACAGTGGAGTACTTCCTCCTTCGCTAACCTCTGTTCGCGGAGCAACAAGATGGTGTCCGCGAACTCTTCGTGGATCTGCCTTGGCCAGAAACAGTCTTTTGTCACGTCGGCGAACGCGGTACGTGCTTTAATCTAAGTAGGGCCTTAACGCGAATATATCGGATGCTAGCGTAATGGGTGGGTCGAGGTCGGTCATTGGGTGGGCGAGCTTAAGACTGCCTCTTTGAACTCAAAGAGGCAGTCTTCAATGACCGTCATCGCTCAAGCCTGGTGTTGTCGGAAACCAGGTGAAAGTCGAAACGCCCGGAGGCCTCGGTGGTTTCCCGTGGGCACCCAGCTTCTCTGAAGTTGCGTGGCAAGCATCCTTTCGCTTGCGCTCAAGTGGCAGTATTTGGGTTTTTCCAAAAGCATAGCCTTTCGGTTTGTGGTGCTGTTGTCATCTGTGGCAGCAGTTCGCACAAACAAGTCTCCCTGCAATATCGGGGAAACAACCAATCCGAAGGCAAACTATGTCGGTTATGTCCTCACAGGGCTTCATAGTTAGTGCTGATGGAAACCGAGTATCTGAGTAACAAATGATAAGGGTACCTCAACCGAGGAACCTATATGGGTAGTAGCAAATACTTCGATGAAGCCCTCTTAGGTAGAGGGTCACCAGTGTTTGGGCCTCTCGGGGCCCCACGCGAACGGCAAGCTCCGGTCAGTGCAAAAAGCTGACAGGGCCGCCTTCACATGGTTCCCCGTGGATTCTCTTCACGGCTATTGTTTATTTTTATTATTCGATATCTTGGTTAAGAGGTAAAACGTCCTCCGTCTAAGTCGGCGGCAAATTTTGGGTTTTTCCATAACTGTTGTCATGGCATAGTATGGCGAACGAAAGTGGTGTGTACGTGTGGTAATGCCCTTACCAGGCGATGAACCGTTGTACAACTATCGTATTATAGTATCACGAGGGCTTTGTATAACTTCTTGCTCGAGCCACAAATCGCAATTCTCAATTGCCTGTTTGCGACGGTATTGGGCAGAACGCTGTCTATATTGACGACGAAGCGCAGCGCGGTGTTGAGCTCATGTCGGCGAGCTCGGAAGTACGAACTTTGAGTTATTCATCTTGGCTCTTTTTGGAAAACAACAGATTAGAGGTCACGGATTGAGCGGGGACATATCGAAGACGGTTTCAACTGCGATCAACCAGTGGAGAAATAAGGGAAACGTGACAGTTGGTAGCCAACGTGTTGAGCGGTGAACCGCAGCCAAATATAGGCAAAGAAACGCTGAATTGCGCTTCGGAAATCGTTTCGCTACAACCATTATGGGCGGTAGTCCGCTGCCGAAAGTTTGTTCTGCTGATCGCTTGAAGATCGTTCAAAGGATTTTCAAAAGCAAAGAGGAGAATAAGCTTTCGAATCAACGTCCTTATATAATTCGAACCGAACTATGAAGAGACTCCCCCGCGCATTTGTCACGCTCATTCCCCGTACTAATCACGAGCGCCATGATCGATCGAAGATTAGAGTACATAGAGAAACTCCTGCGCGCCTTTGTATCCTATTTCTATTACGTCATTTTTGATACGAACCTAATTTTCGTATCACGGTAATGACTAGGTACTGATGGTTTATTTTGTTTAGGGATAGGTTCGATGATGGCAGATTTGCATGAAAAGAAAAATAGACTGTTGAAAGGAGATATGCATTACATTTAAGACAATAGAAAAATGGAAAAAAAGCTGTAATAAAAAACAGGCATAGAGTCAATTCCACAATATTCAGTGGAAACTTTATTTGAAATAGCGGTCAGTTTAACCATAGTGATAACACAGAAACCAAACTCAGGACGATTAAGATTGCGCACATCAGAGTCAGGGAGTGGAGATAAAAAAGACGACGCAAGCTGTTATACAGAATTCACACAAAGGTTGTTTATCTCATCAGGAGGAACTACCAACTTAGCAACATTACAACCGGAATCAATAACACCGATCGCCCGAATATGACTCCATGTTTTGGTATCATGCGGGTTATAGAGTTCTTGAAGTTTGCTCTCTGGAAATGTAATTTATGATAATGAGCAATAAAAACTAAAGATTGAGCATTGCAGTAACAGATATTAATATGAGAATTAATTGAAGTGACAATAGGTATTTGGTTTAAATTTCAATTTGATTTTGATGTTAAATGAAGATGAGTCAGTAGAACAGATCTTAGAAATCAGATCAATGTATTGGGTATAAGATAGAGGAGCCTTCTTCTTTACGTGAATAGACTTGACCGACAGAAAGCCAGCAACATCTGTAGCTACAGTAACGGGCAAATTTCTTAGCATGAAGAATTGTTTTACGCTCGATTGCTGTAGATCTCTCATTAATATAAATCAGTTTTTCTTTATCAGGACATGAAAAGATCCTACTCAAAAAGATATCACGTTTAGTTTTCTAGGCTTTAAGCCACTCATTTCTGTAAAATTTCGATAGAAAGTCAACAATCAGTACTACTTGTCAAGGATAGTAGGAAGAACAATTAGGTTGTCAATCAGATGTTCAACGAACCGTATTCCCAGAGTTTCAGTCTACTTTTGAATAGTAAGATGTAGAACAGCTTCATCGTTCAAACCAGTGATAACGACTTGAGTAACACTGTGGATAAAGTGCATAAAGTGGAGTAACACTGGAGAGGGAGAGTTGAGAGTTAAATCTGACTAAACGCTGAAGTTTATAAAGACATTTCTCATTTATCTTAACGCGATTTTGCAAAACCTGATAGGTTTTAGATAAGGAATCAAATGCAGTAGAATTTATCTTTGCATACGAAATTAATACATATTAATAACAGAATATTATAGAACAACTTACCGAGGTTTAAGCCGCATTGTGAGTAGGGAGGTGAGCACTGATGGCAGCATCATTTTTCTATTTTTTTACGCATCCTTTTAAAGTAAAGTCGATACTGCAGGGCATTAAGCAACACCAGCAGGAACTTCAGGATGCTTATTATGAGCTTTATTATGAGTCCCTGTGTTCCTCCACGTCATTGCCTTCCCTTTTTTAGCTGGGTTCGGTTGCGTAGAGTCTCCACACTGCTGTCTTCAACGCATAGCACAACCAGTATAACACAACGATGCGAAGGATCTTTAACCGTGACGTACGGCCCCTTGAATAGGCGATTCGACATACATCGGCGTCGAGTTTGCTGGCAGCCCCGAAAAGCTGAATTGTAGGTGTTAATAAAATTGAGAGGAAGGCGAATCATAGTCGGGCCAAAACTTTTAGCTTATATAGGCGCTTGGACCACGGCGAACGAACGTTCTTCTTCGTATGTGTTTTGCTGATGACAGCAACTTTTTATCTTCAGTTATCAGTTTTCAGACTTTGAAATGACGACGAGTGCGAGCTAATATTCCATGTGGTCATTATTTGTATTTTCTCTCTCTTTCTCTTCTCTTTCAGCTCCACCGATTGTTTTTCAGGCGTTCAATTTTATTTTGTTCCTTCGTTCCTCCAGGCAAAAGAATTTTCTTGATATCCTA
Source organism: Psix sp. ZL-2020 (assembly GCA_022817045.1). Classification (NCBI taxonomy): domain Eukaryota; kingdom Metazoa; phylum Arthropoda; class Insecta; order Hymenoptera; family Scelionidae; genus Psix; species Psix sp. ZL-2020. Next base: position 7,325 of record JABFQD010004474.1, read on the forward strand.
TCTAATGATATTTGTCCCTTCTTTCAGTTTTATCTGATACTAGACTTCTTCATAGATTCTCGCAATGATCTTATCTAAAAAAAAACGTCTTGAAAATCGATAAGAAACTTTGAAGGATTCTTTTTTCACGTTATTCTATTCGCACAGAATTATTCTCAAACACTTCCAGTAGAACTGTTGAAAAATCGTGAACTACCCTGCAAATCCTGAGAAACTACTTGATTAATACGGTCGGTGAGACTCGTAGACGAAACACAATCTTTTTCAAGAATGCAATGAAACAATATATCTGCTACACACATAAGAAGACGTTGGAAATGACGATCTAAAGTGATTCTAATCTTCATTCAACATTTTGTCAGGGAGAAGTTTCCAGTAAGGTACTTAAGATAAGTGCCAGTCGATACAGTTTGTAACATACTTGGATTAACCAACCTAAGACTTACAATGACCTCATTAGCATCGGTGTAAAGTAGAAATTTACAAACCAAGTCATTTAATATACCGAGGTATATAAGACGATAAGTGAACTCGTCCAATCTCCAATAGAGGTGCAGTGGTTAGTTCTAACGCCCGATCACTCGCATTACTAGTTTCATCATCTCTTGTATTATTTTTACTAATCGTGTCCATGAGATTTCCACGTTTAGGCTTCGATCTGTTGGATCCCGTGATACTCCGGGTATGATGGAAATAAAAAGACAGATAATATTACCAAATGTGAGGCGCAAGGTACAGGTATCCGGTGTGAATACGTAGGCATAACCAATCAGGAATAATTCAACACCATCGAAAGATAGGTCAAAATTTAGCAAAAAGAAAAATGGATCACATCCTACAGATTTAAGTGGGCTAAAGTACTCTTGGACGAGAATGTGAGACACTGCCCCAGGAGGGTGATAAACCTATGCAGTTGCAAAGCCAGGAACAGTGTGGGTGTACTGACCGGGCACCAAAACCTGATCTACATAAAGTAGACATAGGGGCTAGTAAACTGTGCAGGTGATGTGACGGGTAGAAAGACATTAGTCGACCGCCATTAGTCCCCCGACTATAGCGTCTAATGGCTAATGGCGGTGAACTAATGTACACCAACCGGTGTGACGACCTGGGGGAATCGTCCACATAATCTTTGAATGTCTAGACTTGATGGGTTTTAGATAGAAAAATTGGATGATATGCAACCAGAAAGGCTATTAAAAAGTCCCCGTGGATAATCTGCTTCGTTTTAACAAGGCTATAGAAATTACGGTAACTGTAAGTGTATAACGGGATATTGCAATACAATCGCGATACCTCAGTGTCCATGAGCTTAAGCGCCTCGTAAAAGAAGAATATACATTAGTCAAAAAAATGCAACACCTTAATTTGATCAAAATTTTGCTATTTTTCAACTCACCGAATCTTCCATAATTTTGATTGAAAATAGTTAATTTTTCACCAAGCTTGAAATCTCCTCTTTAAGAATGTTACAGAAAAAGTTATGAAAAAATGGGTACACTTAATATAAGAACTCTGTTAACAAAAAAAAATTTGTGTTCAAAATTGTTGCAACTTTTGAACATTTACAGGGAAAAATATTGCCTTCAGAACTCCTATTTTTTGTAATGAGTTATTAAAATTCATCATGTTCTGAACAAAATGAAAAAAATTGTTTTTCGATGAAACATTACAAAGTTATGGGCAATCAAACATCGTATTGCATTTTTGTACTTTATGCAGTGTTATTGAGAAAAATCATACAATTTCAGATAAACACGAATTTAAATAAAGTGGAATGAGTATGCCATATCAATAGCGTGGCTTTAGCATGGCTATTACATGCTCAACATACGTTTACGGCATGGCAATAGTATAGCCAGACAGAGTCATGGCATTATAATGACCAAACTATGACATAGCATTGCATTGACATAGAAATCACGTTGCAGTATTAGGGAAGTGGCAAGGCAATAGTATGGCAATGGAATAGCTTTAGTAGGACAGTAGCATGGTAATAGCAGGAAAATGGAATAGCATTAGCAGGGTAGTGCAGTGGTATGACAGTGTCATGCTGATGTTATGCCAGTACCATGCTATTGCCATGTGACATCTATATCAGAGCCATGCCATTGCCATGATACTGCCCTGTCAATGCTATTCCATTGCCATACTATTGTCGTGCGACGGCCCTGATATTGCCATGCCACTTTTATGTCAATGCTATTCAATCTCATCGCTATATCATTATTTGGTCATTAGCATGCCATGACTCTGCCTTGCTATACCATTGTCATGTCATAACCACTTTTATAATTTTTTTTGATTAAGGATAATACTGCCTTTGATAAGAAGATATGAAATTGAAATGTAACTAATTTTTAATATTGTTTTTATTTTCGTTATAAACAGTAGTAAGGAAGCAAAGTCAGTTTTGAACCACTTTGACTTTGAGAAAAGTATGTTATAGAATGCAGCGATTTTAAATAAGTCAATGACATATGATTAGCGACCTTGGCAAACTGTGCATGTTTTAATTTGTAGAATTCGCGGTATCCTATGAAAAACGACAAGATTTTCGGACATTATATAATTAATTGCAAAAAATAAACATTTGAGTGTTCTAATTTTAAGTTATCTAACCATCAAATCTTTTCATCTGCGTTGATGCGAATTCCGTAAACTTAAACAAGCACGGGTTGCCAAAGCCTCTAATCGGATGTTATTGACCTATTTAAAATCGCCACGTTCTGGAACATATCTCTCTGAAGGTAAATTTGGTCTAGAACCAACTTTGCTTCCCCTAAGCATTGATCAGGAGAAAGTGGAACATGTAACAATTAATCAATTAAACGAATTAGTCAAATCCCAACTAAAGTTAGTCCCATATACGAAATTTTCCTATATTCCTTTCAAATTACTATGGTATAGCGTGCATTTTTCAATTTTTATACTTTACGCGTTGCAGCTTAAATTCTAGAAATAAAGTACTACATATTGATCAACTAGAAAGGGAAACCTCAAATATGATCGAACTTCATTTAGCAAGTTCGTTTAATCAACATTTACATTTTCGGTGACGATATTCAAAAGTTCATACTGTGTTTTAACCAGTACGATTATCTATCAAATAAGCGAGGTGAGTAGTTCTCATATTCCTAGCATATCAATAAAGTCTCGCACAATGATATCTGACGCCCAAGTTTCGTCAAATTTTACGAATCTTGACCGAATACCCAACAACACGGGTATTTCAACATACTTAAAAAATGTTGTTATTATCACTTATGTTTTTAGTATATTTATTTGTATTTGAAAAATCAATCTTAATTTTTTTTCTATAATATTCACCTTCAACTTCAAATTTATTCGTTTTTTGCTGAATTTTTATAGAAAATAAATGAGCTCCAGTATAACAATAAGTATTGGAAAGGATTTTAAAAATGTGTTTAAAAATGGTATATAAATAACAAATTATTCCAATAATTAAAATGAGAAAGAAGTAAAAAATATTTCATATAGTCTATGTGATTTAAATATTTTATGCATATAATTCTAGAACAATGTAAAAGAAGTTTTGGTGAAAGTGTATAACTCAATTGAATTAATCAGGAAAAATCGTTACACGGTGAAACTTGATGTGTTCAAGGAGAGTAATACTCTATAAGTAAACTTGATTTAAAGATAATAGTGCAAGAAAAATATCACATTCTTCAATTTGTTTCAAACTACATGGAACGGTTGCATTTGTACTCTGCATTTCCAACTGAAATACTCGTCATTGACATCGCCATGATCATAATTTTGTTAGTTTTCCTAAGTTATATTTCTGTAAAAGCTAAGGACGAAATTTCACGTAAGAATTTTTTCACTGTTCCAGAATAATTAAACTAAAACTAGATGTTATAAAACGCAAATTAACTGTGTACTACCACTTGTATTGTATATAGTTGCAAATTATTTAATTAGCTACTTTAGTTTATACAATGAATCATAATTTTTGCGAAAAAATGGATAATATTTCATTTGATTTTGTGTTCTAGTTATAGATATGAATGTAATAAATCTTTTATTTTCATTACAAGTATGTTTATAATAATTACACAATTTACTGTCTTAATATAATTTTTATCGTTTTAATTAAAAGTATTTAGCTTTAGTAATTCATATTGTTATCATTCATTGTTCTACTTCATATATTTTACATTTAAAGGTACAAAAGGTACAAATTTTGTCATTGTGATTTGCATAAGATATTGTACATGTAGATAAAATCTTAAATTAAATTCTAATATCAATATAGATACTCTAACAGCTTCAAATATATCTTATTAGCAAATTTAATAAATCTTCATAATAACAATAATTATACCTCGTAGTAAATTATTGGTTAAATTTTTTATTTAATTGTATACAATACAGTTTTTGTAGTATTTAAAATTTTGTTTGTA
>JABFQD010004475.1:0-11754 GCA_022817045.1 Psix sp. ZL-2020
GAACAATTGTTACCTTAAAAGATACAGTATGAACGAAAAACATTCATAAATTAATGAAAGCATGCAAAATATGTCGATGGAAAGAAAAAAATATCTCAGAATCGATATAACTTGCATAACCTAAAAGATGAAATAAAACCAATCACGTGATAGGTGATTAGAACTTCATCAAAATCTGATAATTTGTGATGGTTAACGGTTATTTTATTTCAAATTTACTAACGATTTTTAATAAAAGTTATAATGCGATTATTGTATAATTTAATGTTAATCTATAAAATATAAACTTTTTACGTTAAAATAGTTTGTTTTCAGTTATTGATACTAACAAAGTTTCTGTCACTGCTTTCCTTGCATTAATAATTTAATTTTCACACAAAGTGATTCATTTGATTGGAAAATTAACTAAATTAATAATTTTACCTATAACGTAATGTCTATTTCCGTTAATTTTCTGAAAGCTGTCTTCAAAGGTTTCCATCAAACTGATCTTAGTCTGAATTTAATCAATTTAATGAGGTAAAATAATAAAATATATATTGTTTTGTGATTCATTTTTCTTGGAAGTTCTATTCGCTGTGTAAAAACAAAAATAAATATGTCGCTTAAAAACGTCAATGTTTTCATGTTCTACATAGATACTATTTTCATGTTCATAAGGATTGTTTAAGTTGATTTTGTTGTAACTGCTAAATTATAATTTTCTGATAATGAATTGAATATTATAAATTATGTGATACAATTCTTTGCTTATGGGAGAATCTTATAGTGAAAGAAGAAGTAATTTGATGGCGTTCTTTTTGCTTTATAGCCTTCCCATTTTTTCGTAATATGAAACATAAGTCTTCGAGAATCACCTTAAAGCCAACAACAATGACAATTTTGAGGAATACAAGCAATTTAAGTTATACGAATGACAATAATAATAAACGTTTCTAACAAAAGGTTAGGATAAACAAAAAGATCGCGAAAATCTTGATTTAAAATAAAATAATTTATTCTTAAAATCTAAGTCATAATAAAAAGAAATTTTTCTTTCCTTCTTTTTTTTTAAATAAGAAAATTAATATTTCATAATAAGACTGTTGATGAAATAATATTGAAATAATGAATATAGACACAAGAGAATCACTAAATAATTTTTTTAAACATCTCAATAAATTTGGTTTTACAGTATTATAATTATATAATATAATATTAAATATTATTTGTAATGCATTAGAAAAGTATTATAAAATATGAATAGTATTTTTTTATAGAAAACAATACTTCGAATAATATCTGCAAAGGTCATTTCCGGGAATAGTTGTGTTGACAAATCGATTTTTTGTGTTTGTGAAGAGTTTAATTCAATGATTTTATTACAGAAATGCTATACATCATTTGTAAACTCTATAATCTAGAAATTAATAAAAAATATGAATTAATTTGAAATCTGTAGTTATCATTGTCTTCAAATCCTACATTACATTTCAATAAAATATCAATGTCCAAAAGCATGCATAAATAATGAAACTCAATATTTGTTCAAATATATTTATGTATTTGTTATTTGTTTAATTTACCCCAAATTTTCATTTTTAATTTAACAATGATTTAAATCTCTAAATGAAAAACACGCAAATTATGTAGAATGTCTTTATACTATACATCTAAATATTTATTAATTGACTGTATATATATTGAATTGAAAATGATATTCTGTAAGCTCGTTACAATATTTATACACATCAGATTCAAAAATAACATTTATTCAAATTTAATATCTAAATAAATCTAATCGAGTATATATCCTATAGTTATACCTGTAAACGGAAGAGAAGGACAAAAGAGAGAGAAAAAGACTGGTGGGTGCGGGGGCAGGAGCAGAAAAGAGGGCGCGGATGACCCCGTGGCCCGGCACGTATGGGGCCCCAGACTGCTGGGCCTGACTCCTGACTCCTGCTCTATCAGAAGGTGGGTAGGTAGGTAGATAGGTAGGTAACCCTGAGTGAGTGAAGCCAGCCCCAGTCCACTGCTCGCAAGCCTATACTTATCCTCCTACTAATATCACCACTACCAGCGCCTTGTGTTACCTTATACTTATTGCCCGTGGCTGGACTGCCCCTACAGGTTGTGTTATTATTATCTGACATTATCTATAATTCCGAGGCGGCCAGGAAGCCCACTTAAGGATTGTGATAGCCCCCGTGATTAAACCCCCTCGCGACCCACCTTACTACGTACGTAGCAGCCGCATCCTACGTCCTGTTGCACTTGACATGCATGGCTCTGCCTCAACGTAGGAAGCTCGTCCAAATCAGCTTTTGCGAATCTTTGCTTTATTTGACTAGTTGCTTCGCAATCATTTATTCAATCCACCTCAATTACTCTGACAACTGTGTGTCTCGATTATATCGATTTCAAAATTTTTCCTTCGCGGCCAATTGCGCCATTAAATATTCAGCGGCAACTTTTTTACCGACTTTGCCTTCGTGGTCTATCAGGAAGGCGCAATTATTGTACATTTTCTAATCATTCTTTCAGCTGGTCTCTCACGTCCCTGCACTGTACAAATGTCACGGACACAATAGAAGTTATCTAATCAAGCTACTCTGAATCATGCGAAGAAAATTAGAAATCTCCAGCTTTGTGATTTATAATAATGATATTGTAACAATTTTTTTTTCAACAATCTAGTTGGTTATGACTCGTACATTTTTAGTACAATGTTTCTTGACAGAAAGATGAAGCACCTTTGAGGATCTGAGGTTATCATATTCGGTGGAAATATCAATGTATAATTTTGGTATACAATTTAATAATTAGTTTTTAATTGTTATTTCATTTTTTATCGCCTTTCGTAGTTTATGATTTAAAAATGTAAAGAATGATATACGAAATAACACTGTTTATATATAGATATATATATGTAACGGCAATATATTGCATATGTAATGCAACGAAAAAAGATTTTATTGTTTTCAATAGACAAAATTCTTATCCTAATTACATTTCTAATTACGTTATTATATATTTACAATTTACTGGCAGTATTTTTAACAAGACAATTTGAATTTTATGATACATGTTTATAATTACCAGAGAGCCATTAACTTATAAAACACATTACAGATCAATACTGAATAAATATTGTTGAATAACATTGTATCAATGGTACAATACGAATGCAAACTTGGTACATAATGTTTTTAGCAGGAGACTTCTAATAAGCTGACATCTATAATTATCAAGATTACCAAGATATGAATATCGCGAAAAAATTGTTGAATGCAATAATGTATTCAAACTTTAAGTACATTGAATGCTTCAATAAAAACTAATAAAAAACCAACATGGATGTTCGAAAAATAAATGTCAACTAGATGTCTATTTATAATACCTAATTACAACTAATAAACTCGTTGCCGACTACCAATTTACATAATGTAAGCGTTTAAATAGACACTGATGTACTGTTAATAATCTGGAGAAAAATATAATCAACACTGATTACCAAAAATTAACATACTGTAATTTTTGCATTGCAAATGATGACGCGGAAATCAGTAACATTTATCTATCAGCGGATCCTCATCATTACACCTTTAGCAGAACATCCTTCCACTTTTATAATCATTTTCAAAATCGCCCATCTTATTAGACACCGATCGTTTTCCATGAACTCGTGTTCATAAGCAGCACAATATATTATCAACGAATTTCAAGCTAATGCGAAGATAAAAAAAGCTGCGCAATGAATCATCGATCAAGCTAGCGGCCCTGACAGAAAAGTTAACCCTAATAGTGTACACACCCTTCCCCCCGGCCCGAGGCAATAACAGTAGGCACTCGGGCCGAAGGTGCTTCTTCGGTAATCGCTCTGCGATTATAACTGAAAAAGCCGGAAACCAGTTATAATAATGACTGCGTTGGCGGTTATGCGGCGGATGCTCGTCGTGCGACTGTATTTCGTATATATATGTTGCAGACATAAGCCATTCAACCACGCCTGCCGGCGCTACATCGCAGCTACCTCCGACGCAGGGCTCCGCGAGAGATGTCGAAATGGATGCAAGCTGTTATTGCACTGACGCCGAAGAGACATCTTTGTGATTCGTATCTCGAAGAGTCTGTGAGATCACTCAGGGTTCTATACATCATTCACGAAAAATGACTCTAAACGGACTACTGCGAAGTTGTCGAAGATCAACGGATATGGCAATCTATTGTTCCGGGATGAGACGTACGATGTGGTGATAAACCAAATGAACATTTCTGTTTGACGATTGGCTGACAAGACAATACCGAAAGAAAACATTTACTTATCGATCATCTTGATTATGCTGTTTGAGGATTATAACAAATTTTCATTGGCCGACAGAGCTTGAGAACTGCGAGTTATTTGGTATACGAGAAATGGAATTTGTTACAGTTGTGGAAGTCGATGGAACTAATCATCCATTGTAGACGGCGGTTAATTCATTTGCGTTTACTCGGCAAGTTTTGACGTTTTGAAATGCTGTGAAATATGAGACTCGTTTTTAGTTAGCACAAGTTGTTTTGCCGAATCAACGCTTTTCAGAAAACATTCCATCAGGATAAAATATCCTGTGTTTCTTATCGTCAAATCAACTAGATAGTACGTTTACATCAGCCGAACGTCATATTTACTTTGTATGCTGAGAACGAAACAATTCGAAAAATTCGTATGTTTAAGAGAAAAACATGTTGCAGTGTTTATTATAAAGTAAATGAAACATAAATGAAATGTATGTAAAATGTAGTTATTTTTAAAAATAAATCTCTATTCTCTTATTCATACTTCTATAAAATATATAAAATTACATCATTTTATTTTCTCGCAGACGCATTTTTAACGAAAGCTCATTTTGGAGGTCCAAATAACTGTTTCATTTTCCACAAAAATATGTTGCAAAATGAAACCACTTTTCAAAGGTACTTATTAGTAAATATAAATGTATATCTCAAAATTACATATATCCATAACAGGTTAGAAAGTGAATTAATGTATAAATATTCATAAACTATTTCTACTAGATATGTTATCAATTCTTTACATTATTTTTAACCATGTTTAATAATCAATTTCCAAGAACCCACAGTCACAATGCTTTGTACAAAAAGTGTCCTTTAAAAATCCATAGGAAACTTGTTTTGCTTTCTGCAGACAAGCTGAGATGTTGTCAAGAAGAGAACAGTAGCGATTGTTTGAGTGAGCGAAAGTTGATCAAAATAAACTAGAATGCCAGGAATAGCGAGACAAAAGAGTTGCATTCAAAACACGCTTAACCCGACATCAGTCAAGTTCGAATAAACATAATACCATTGATCGTTCGGAAACATTCGCAGCGAGTCAACTGCTGTGACAGTGGGGCTTATCTGCATCTTCGCGCATGAGACCACAATTTCGGCGAGGCACCGAGACTAATCCCGTCAGGGCCGGCACGCGCGTGCGCCTCAAAAAATCCAAATCGCACACGCGTGGTTGATCGCGTTACGACCGGTTTCACAAAGCGTGATCTATCTCCCCGGCTGGATTGTGACTTCAGCGAGCGCCGGCGGGACCTTCGGGACAACCCGGGTCAAGATAAGCCGCCTTCGTCCAAGATAGACGACGAGTGAGGGTGAGCTGTTTCGTGCGAGAAAGACGCCACGGGAGGGTGTTCGTTCGCTCGTGAAATAAGCACTGCGGGGCTGGTGGTTGCGCCCAGAGCGGCTTAGGGAACCTACAGAGGGTGTCCCGAAAAACAACCCTCCGCAGCGCGATCCCAGCTGCCGATGACGTTTCCACGCGAGTACCCGCGAGGCTCGCGTGTTTTCGACGTCCACGCTCACGTCCGTGCTTTGCCCCGACGATCCCCTCACTCAACAAACCACCCCTCCTTTGGCTTTATTAATCACCCTCTTCTCCACAATCGCATAACCGATTTTCAGCCTCGATAACGATTCGCCTGCTTGTTTTTCCACAACACCTTCTTTAACACTTCCGTCTCATGCTGGACCTTGTAGTTATAAGACATTCTATGTAACGCCTAACTCCTTCAATAATCTGAAATTCAAATTTTTGCAAAAATCGTATTATTATGGTGATAATATTTTCAGTGGATGGCAATTTTTATTTGAAAAAAGAGGGGGCACAGTTGGATCAATGAAACAATGAAAACGGATGACTATAATGTAACGTTTTGTACATATTTCTTTTTTTCATCCCAGATTTAATGAAACGAGCTTGTCTGATCCATCACAACAGACGAATCAGTTTATGAGAGGAAATATATTTTTGAGTTTACCGAATGACTTTGACGGTGCTGTGAAAATTGTTTCAAATTGGCCAACTGTACCAACATAAATGTTAATATCAAGAAGAAAATGTCTCGTCGCGTCTGTCTATTGCGATTCTAAATGCATTCGCTGTTAAGAACGGTCGATTCTGTGGCATGTGACATTACGGAAGTGCCATGTAATTCAAAATCAAAACTCATTCATCATACAGCGAATGCAATTTATACGTGTGGCACTCAGCGATATTATCTTGATATGTCATGTTTAGTTTGAGAACACAAACCACTAAATTATCCTATCTTTATAGTTTCAGTGGACAAATCGTGCGTAGCCAAGGAAGAACGAAATTAATACACAGGCACTTGTGGAACCTACGAAAGAGAGACAGAAGGAGAGACACACTTATCGCGCCACTTCTGCTCCACTTTTTACTCAAACAAAAGCAATTAAACTATCATATCTATTCCTCCGTTCGCGTAAAAGTATCCTCAAGATGAGTTACAAGATAATAAATGAAAACTGAAGATAACCGTACGTCATTTTAAGTAGATCAAAATAGCAAAGAGGGAAGAAAAAATTGGCAAACGAGAGGTATACTGTTGGAGGCAGACAGTGCGCCAAATCGGATCAAGTTCGACGACTTCGGCACCCCGAATAGCGCGAACGAAAGGCAGGGTGCGTTATCTCGCGAATCCCAGGCTGACAGTGTTCGCCCTTAGGGAATGGCGTGGAGATAAGCGCGCAATGTGTCCCTCTCCTGCACTTCCCCCATGAAAAGCCATGAAACCTCGCCCCCGCAGAAATGCAAAGAGATCTTGATATGCCTGGGCTCCTTCGTCGAAACTAGCATCAGCATCCCTCGCGCTAGATACGACGTGACTGCCTGCCTAGCCTATGGGGGTCTTGTAACTTATGAGCCAGATTTATCTCTGACTAGTGACTGATTGCCAGATCGTTCGTTCTGCACGAATTTCCAAACTTCCAGCGATGTTGTCGCTGTGTTGTCGTCTTACTTCTCCAACGGAGGCTCATATAGAAGATGAAATGATAAGATTCTGTTGACCATATATACGCGGCAGCACATTTACAGTACAGATCATTATTCCTCAGAAACAATACCAACTGATGTCTCGAATAAAAATCTTCTTTTGTCTTTTGTTGTGTAATTTTTTAAGTTCACCGCTGACGTTACCTTGGGCTTGTTTTCAAGTTATTTATGACAACCTAAGTGTGCCAAACTGTAAGCAGGAAACAAATAGGTGGATATTAAATCTGATCGATTGGTTGAGAGGACGATAGAGATGATGACTTAGAACGCACGTTTTCCAAGGAATCTCTGGGGCAAATGTTAATCGTATGAACGCGAATTGTTTGTATCATAAAAATCAAATTAAAATAACTCGGCATTAACTGTTCATTTGGCTTTTTATATTGCTGCGCAAGACTTTTAATACGTTGTAAAAGGGAGAAAACCGATCGGGAGGACTATTTCACGAGAAGCACTTATGGCTGGCATTTTTTTCGCGTATCAATTTCATTATTATTAAAACAGTGAACCCACGAAGGAAAACAAAGCCATTAAATGGGCCGTTTTGCTTGATGGTCAGGCGGCTGGCAGTTGAAGGGAAGTCAGGCCAAGACTTTATGGGGTATGAATCCGTCGCGCGACTAAACTCGGTTAATCAAGTGGAACTTTCAGCTGGGTCAGAAGTGAGACAAAGAAAAACAGGCCGCGTTCAACTTGATATTGCAGGCCAAACAGGTGGCACTGTCACAACCTTTCGACACTCCTTCAAATATCCGTTTCACAACGTCGCGTCCTCTTTTTTTTTTCCCTCCTCCATACGTCCGGCGTAATTGAATTCGTTATATCAATCGAATTCCACCTGAAGATGATTTACCATGCTCCAAAACGTGGCGCGCGATTTGCATAATACCCTGGAATAACATAAAAATACATTAATGAGACATTTCGACAGAGCTACGTTTTGTTGAAATTGCGGTAATTAAATAATATTTGTTGGGATAATTTTGTAATGGATGGGCGCTCCGGGCCGTCAAGAAGTTTAGTTAAAATATACGCTTCATTATTCATGTTTTCGCGTGCTTGTGGTTAGATTTCGGAGCCGTGTGATGCATGACTGCCTCGACACGTGACCACGCAAGGTCATGTGTCAGAATCCAACGGCGCAATCGCATTTTTATTATGTATCCAAATTAATCTTTCAAAATTTCGACGGTCAATGCACCCCACAATCTGTCCGATTATTTATGCAGTCGATCTAACGACGCCAACATCCGCACGCAATATTTTTCGAACGTTCGATGCCAATATTCGAAGATGAGAAACACATTTGAGCATCTGATGTTAAAGCCGTTGATGAGAAAAAGTTCGCTGATTGATTTGAATGTATGTTTAACAACAAATTAAAGGTAAACATGCCAAAGAAATTGGCATCCGCAAGATCAATAGTTTGCACAAGCCCATAATTATTGACCTACACATAAGCGTAATGACAACTGCGGTTAACGTTCGGCGTTTGCCTTTCTCGACGATTGTGGAATCAGCCCATTCGACGACCAGCATTTCTAAAATGATTGACGTGCTCGGCAAAAGGAAATGGCTTAGAAACAAATGTGCACGCAGGAGTTGCGAACTCCCGGCAACTTTTACAATTTTCGTCGGCATATGCAAGGGAAAACGAGCCAATTAAGAAGTTGATTCTTAATCAGCGGCAAAATTATTCGGATGAAAGAACGCAGTACATAACAATCTGGAGAATTAAACTTTCACACAGGAAAGAATGTTGTGCTTGATGATGCTTCTTTATGTAGGAAAAACGATTGCTTATATGTTGCCGATGACTTGTAAACTTTGAAACTATGAATTGAAATTATTATCTCATTCGTGACGTCAAAAATTGACGTCAAATTTTACAGAAATGAGTTAAGTTGGTATAATATTTCTTAGTAAAGTAACTTTATGGCAAATTCGGTACTTGCTAAAAGTGATTATAAAAGAGTTTCGTTGATAAATTATGGTTACCGATTAATTGGTAAAATACGTGTCGAGAATACTGATATAATAAGTAGTATATTATTAAAATCAACAAAATTAATACATAAACTCTTTACCAGTAAAAAATGTTTTTAGAAATTTATGTTTATGTTCATCATTAAATATTTTTATATCATAAATTGAATCAATATTCCAGAAATATTACTTGCACTATTATAAATATTACAAAAACATTTGTTTACAAAATGTTCACTTACATCGAAAACTCAACTAACTAAAACCTAATAATAACTTTTTCATATTGCTATTACTAAATAAACACTCCCCGAGATTCTATCAAAACTTCATGCTCACTTTTGGTTCGATTGTCATTTAGTCCACAACGTGACAAGTGCAATTATAAAACTATTGCGCACATCCCCAGCGCAGAGAAGTCTGCCCAGTAGAGCTTTCGTAATTCCATAACTCGTCATCTGAAATTTCGTAACGCAATTGAGTGAAGGCAGCATGTCGAAAGGAGGTCCGGTACTCGCAGATTGCGACGCCTGATGTTATTGTCGTTACATGGCTGAGCCGTATTTTCATAGAGTCTCGCCTCTCGACAGACATTCGCGTCTCGTGGGTGGATTCGGCCGGGTTAAAGGCAACTCAACAGCGGACCCCTGCCGTGCAGTTTTGTACCAGAAGAGAGCCCCGCCCGAAAGGGGAACCCCCGGGGTTATAATTAGGGGCCCGCGTGTGTTTCTGAGCTCGAGAGAAGGTCCTTGAAGTTCCGCCGCTGCCCCAAAAACATCACCAGTCATTCCGCTACGGTACAGACGTCGACGCCGTCCGACTTCTTCCACTCGTCAAACGTATGCTCCGTCGCTGTCATCTGCCTCGGACGACTTTTTTTTCGCAGCGAAAACACCGCAGCTCTCATTCTCTTCTCGGAAAAGCATCTGCCACATTTCCCAGTGCCACGTGCATTGTCTTTTTGATGTATGAACACTCCAACAAATGGCTGACCCGTCCACGTTACTTTCTCGTCGTCAGCGGTCGTTCTTGATCAATGGCTATCTCCTTCATTCTATTCCTATAAATAATCAATCGTAATAAATAACAGGCCTTTTCCATCCGCAGCGGTTATATATTATCCGTATCGTTCCTTATTATTTTTGCCATTTAATCAGCTGTTCCTTTATCTCGCATTTTGGATTAAGAAATAATTGCGTATAATTGAGTACATTCATTTACACATTTTCTTAAATAATCGCAACGCTGCCATTTGATTTATATACGCTTTTATGACAAATTTATCTCTAGCATTAAGTGCCTGTGAATATGAATATGTCGCTCACATGGCTGATACGAATCACATTTATTTATGTGAATTTGAATAATATGTTTTCAAGTTTGCATTTAACTTTATATATAACATTCAATTGTATATCATGGAATAATTTAATTATTGTAATCATTACATTTTTAATGCTTTTTAACTGCATATGTTTTAGTGATATTTATTATAAATCTTGTCGTATCATTTTTGGGACATTGTTTTATGTTTGAAGATTCATTTTATGACTTAAGCAACCTGAGATATGGAACTTTGATAAAGTCATTATCCCTATTCTATTGAAATCGTTCAGCCAACTAAATACCATTTTTCGCCATCACTTCATCAATTGTAGGCTATTTAAATGTAATACACTGGAATAAAAATGTGTCACCTAACACGACATTAACTAATGAGTGTGTAGTGAATAAGAACGATTAAAAAGAGAATCATGGTTGGTAAAACACAATAAAAATGTTTTCAGTTCGACTAGGGTCGCATTTGAACAGTATAGGGAGAACTCGACTCATAAACTGCTCCCAACAGTACATGTTTTGTTGTGCAAATTATCTTAAGTGGCATTCTACACATGCACCCATCACCTAGTTAATTTTCTATTCTGAAATTTAATCATTTAACATCAGTACGCATTTTCATTTCACCTGTGCATATTTGTACTACCAGATAACTCGTAATAATTTAGCAATTATACATTTATTATCAAATTTAATATAATTTTAATTGATATTATCATTATTAATAATAAATAATGAATCAATTGTTGAAGTTCAATAAAATAATAACAGTGACATACATTCTTATACATAGAAATAATATTACACACACACACACACACACACACACACACACACACACACACACACACACACACACACACACACACACACACACACACACACACACACACACACACACACACACACACACACACACACACACACACACACACACACACACACACACACACACACACACACACACAGACACACACACACACAGACACACACACACACACACACACACACACACACACACACACACACACACACAGACACACACAGACACACACACACACACACAGACACAGACACACACACACACAGACACAGAC